>PVIU01034679.1:0-11069 GCA_004026605.1 Ondatra zibethicus | reverse complement strand
TGAAGTTGCATGACTACATTGTGGGGAGGACTAGTGGAGAGGAAAGAATGTTAAATTTCATATAACAAATCCATAAATGCACATTTGTGGTTTTAGTGACATCCTTTTCTGTGTAGCTCCAGCTGTCCTGCAAAGTGTTTGTAGACAGACAAGGGTAGCCCCGAAGTCACAGAGATCCTACTGCTTCTGCCTTTTGAGTTTTAGGATTAAAAGTAGATCCTATGACATGTGATTAAAACATATTGCATAAAACTTTTTTCTCAAAAGCCAGTATTTAATTTCCTGTGTAACCCCAAAATGTCTGACCAGGTGGCAGCATGTGTATAAAAATAATCACTTTCATCCACTTATGACTTCAGAAATCTTACATGAACTAAAGTGTAATTCAAAAGTTTATATTAATCTTGTACTGGGTGTGTTGCTGAGGCTTATGGTGCACCCAAGAGAGCAAGGCTGAGGCCTGAAGATTCATCTCTGCACAAACCAGACACTTGCCCTGATTTTCCTCTAGCTGTGATTTTCTCACATAATTTAATTTTTGCTGTTTTCTCTCCTCTTTTTAGTTGTCTCCTAAAGAGAAATTGAATCACCTAAAGAGATTGAATCAGAGACCTGTTCATAGTAAAAATGGAAAGTGGTGTCCAACTCATAGAAATTTCTTCTCTCTACCCCCTGTTATTTTCTAACGAATATTTTTGTCACATATCCCTGGTTGGTCTCAAAGTCACTCTGTAGCCCAGGCCATCCTTGAACTTGCAGTTTTTCTAGTGCAGCTACCCAAGTAGCTGGGATTACAGATCTGTTCCCCCCAGTCTGGCTCTTATGTAACCTTTGAAAACATTAAGAATGTGTGATTATTCTCCTCATTTGAACACCTAGACACTCATGTAGATTTTGTCTCTGATTTCTTGATGGTTTATTCCTTTTGAAGCAGGGTCTCCTGTATGTAACACAGGCAGTCTTTGAGACACTGTGTAGTCAGGGCTGGATCTCCTGATTCTTCTTTATCTACTTCCAAAGCAAAACACGCATGTTGTTCCAACCTGGTATGCAGTGACATTAAATCACCTAAGTACTGAAATATTTCAAAGATCTGGCTATTAATTGTAAAGAATATTTAGTTGGAGGTGACTACAGGCAACACATGTTTTAAGTTTGTAGGTCAAATGAGAACCCAGGCATCAGCTTCTATTCTCCCTGGTAATGAAACTATTTAAGAGTTCTGACGCTAGGGAGATGGCATAGCCAAAGTCCCTGTCACCAAATCTCAGGACCTCTGTTTTGTTTCCTAGATTCACATGGTGGAAGGGCAAATCAGTTCCTACATATTTTCTCTTTACCTTCGCCATGTGGGCTCTGACAGATTTGTGACCAAATGCATGCACAACAAAAGACATGTAACAACATTGTTTTCAATGTATTTCCTAATTTTTTTTCTTCTTTTTCTCCCAGTGTTAAGGGTTGAAGTCAGGATCAAAAGCTGGACGTGTTCTCTGTCAATGAGCCTCACCTGGGCCTGCTTGGTTAAATTTGCATTAGATTTAGCTGTTAATTTAAACTGCCTATAGATGTCAGGAATGTTTCCTAGGACTTGGCCACTACAGATCTTCCCTGACACAGAGTTCCTGAACAAGGAAAGGGTCAGGTGGAAATTCTGTATTTCTACAGTCTCCTGGGAGCATCTGGACACTGGTAAGAAAACTGAGGTTTCCTGGTTACTGATTAAATGGAGGTCAGTTCTTCACAAAACAACACCAGCCCTCTCAACTGAATACCCAATTATTGTAAGGCCAATCTGTGAACAGAGACTAAGCTACGGTCAATCCTATGACATTAGCTCTTTTCAGGTGATCGGGGGCAAATCTGGTAATTGGGAATCCATTGACTTGTGGGACCAGCATGAGGCTCTAGACGACTGCGGTACATGGACTAGGTGGTGGCATCATTGCTTAAGATTGACAACCAGGAAGATCTAAGGCTAAGAAGACCCTTCCCTTTAAGATGAAGGGACCAGTCTCAGCACAAAGGAGGCAGTGGCAGTGGGATCTCTGTGAGTTGCAGCCAAATGGAGTATATGAAGAAAACCTGTGTCACTTAAACACAGAAAAAGAATGAAAGAAAGAAGAAAAGGAAGAAGGACAGGAAAAGGAAAAGAAGATCAATTTATTTCTGGGCTGGAGCCCCAAGAGGGCATGTGTCCCATGACTGTTCTAAGACTCTGTTATTTTTCCAGCTCCCAAAGAAACTAGCATTCATTGTACCTGCCCTATAAAGAAATATGTCAGTTGGCACCATAGGGTTGGAGCTACAGGGTGGAAGTGTCTGTTAGATGTAAGTGGATAAAGGATGTAGAGGGTAGGTGGGTCCTAAATGGAGAAGACATTTAAGGTCAGGCTATTGGAGTAGAGTATCACCAGGAAGGATCTGGTCAAAATGGAAGAGTCTGCAGATACACTGAGTGAGTTGGCCACAAAGGCTTCTGTGTGAACAATGAGGGTTAGTGGGGTCACCTGGATTGCCTGGTCATGGTCCCTTCATTCCTTTCTTGAAGACAGATGGAAAAAAGAGAACAGAGGACCTGGGACTAGTAACCTCCAGGTTAACTTCTTCTCCATTGCCAGGCTTCCTGCAGTGACAGTTTTGTATTAACACACAAGGTATTTGTATGTATATTCCACTGTTTTGTTTTTTTGTTTTTTGTTTTTTGGCTGTTGGCTTGCTGTATATTGCCTTAATTATGTTTAGGTATGTTCCTTGTATCTCTGCTCTCTCCAAGACCTTTATCATGAAGAGATGTTGTATTTTGTCAAATGTTTTTTCGGCATCTAATGAGATGATCATGTGGTTTTTATTTTTCAGCTTGTTTATATGGTGGATTACGTTGACAGATTTTCGTATGTTGAACCATCCCTGCGTCTGTGGGATGAAGCCGACTTGGTCATGGTGGATGATGGTTCTGATGTGTTCTTGGATTCTATTTGCTAGTATTTTATTTAGTATTTTTGCATCAATGTTCATGAGTGAGATTGGTCTGTAATTCTCTTTCTTAGTATTGTCTTTCTGTGGTTTGGGTATCAGGGTAATTGTAGACTCATAAAAAGAGTTTGGCAATGTTCTCCCTGTTTCTGTTGTGTGGAACAATTTGAGGGGTATTGGTATTAGTTGCTCTTTGAAAGTTTTGTAGAATTCTGAGCTGAAACCATCTAGTCCTGGGCTTTTTTTGGTTGGGAGAGTTTTGATGACTGTTTCTATTTCTTCAGCAGTTATAGGTCTGCTTAATTTGCTTCTCTGTTCTTGATTTACTTTTGATAAGTGATATTTATCCAGAAAGTTGTCCATTTCCTTTAAGTTTTCTAATTTTGTAGAGTACAGGTTTTCAAAATATGAAGTGAGGATCCTCTGTATTTCCTCCATATCTGTTGTTATGTCCCCCTTTTCATTTCTGATTTTGTTAATTTGGATAATCTCTCTCTACATTTTGGTTAGTTTGGATAAAGGTTTGTCTATTTTGTTGATTTTCTCGAAGAACCAACTCTATCTCATTGATTCTTTGTATTGTTTTCTTTGTTTCTATTTTGTTGATTTCAGCTCTCAGTTTGATTATTTCCTGCCGTCTAGTTCTCTGAGGTGAGTTTGCTTCTTTTTCTTCTAAAGTTTTCAAATGTTCAGTTAAGTCACTAGTGTGGGATTTTTCCAGCTTCTTTATGTAGGCATTTCGTGCTATGAACTTGCCTCCTAACACTGCTTTAATTGTGTCCCATAAATTTGGGTATGTTGTGTGGTCATTTTCATTGAATTTTAGGAAGTCATTAATTTCCCCCTTTATTTCTTCCTTGACCCATTGGTGATTCAGGTGAGCATTGATGAATTTCCATGTGTTTGTGGGCTTTCTGGAATTGGTATTGCTGTTGACTTCTAGTTTTAATGCATGGTGATCTGATAAGGTACATTGGGTTATTCCAATTTTTTTGTATTTGTTGAGGCCTGTTTTGTTACTGAGTATGTGGTCAATTTTTGAGAAGGTTCCCTGAGGTGCTAAGAAGAAGGTATATTCTTTTCTGTTTGTATGGAATATTCTATAGATGTCTGTCAAGTCCATTTGAGTCATGCCGTCTGTTGGCTCTCTTATTTCTCTGTTCATTTTTTGTCTGATTGACCTGTCCAGTGGTGAGAGGGGAGTGTTGAAGTCTCCCACTATCAGTGTGTGGGGTTTAATATATGATTTAAGCTTTCGAAGTGTTTCTTTGACATATGAAGGTGCCCTTGTATTTGGAGCATAGATGTTCAATATTGAAATTTCCTCTTGATGAATTTTCCCTGTGACTAATATGTAATGTCCTTCTTTGTCTCTTTTGACTGATTTTAGCTTGAAGTCTATTTTGTTAGATATTAGGATAGCTACACCTGCTTGCTTCTTAGGTCCATTTGATTGGTATATTTTTCCCAACCTTTTACTCTGAGATGATGTCTGTCTTTGAGGTTGAGATGAGTTTCTTGTATGCAGAAGAGGGATGGATTCTGTTTTCGTATCCAATCTGTTAGCCTGTGCCTTTCTATGGGTGAGTTGAGTCCATTTACATTAAGGGATATTAATGACCAGTGGTTGCTATCTCCTGTTAATTTAGTTTTCAACGTTGGTGATGTTGATTTGTGCGTTTTTTTCTTCTTTGGGATTTGCTGTAATGAGATCATCAATTGTGTGTGTTTTTGTTGGTGTAGCCATCTTCCGTGGGTTGGAGTTTTCCTTCTAGTATTTTGTGTAGGACTGGGTTTGTGGCTAGGTATTGGTGAAATCTAGTGTAGTAAGAGGAGCAGGCCTGCTTTTCGTCCCTGCTGCCCGGCTCCCGGTCACCCGGCTTGCTTAACCCCCAAAATAACCACACGGAAATTGGATTAATTAAATTACTGCCTGGCCTATTAGTTCTAGCCTCTTATTAGCTAACTCTCACATCTTGATTCAACCCAGTTTTAATAATCTGTATGTTACCATGAGGTCGTGGCTTACCGGGAAAGATTCAGCGTGTCTGACTTGGCAGCTTCATGCTGGTGGCTCTCTCTGCCTCTGTGTCTTCTTCCCAGCATTCTGTTCTCTTTTCCCCGCCTACGTAAGTCCTGCCCTATCAAAAGGCCAAGGCAGTCTCTTTATTCACCAATAGTAAATAATTCTGACTTTTGGACAGAATCATAAGGGATCAGTTCTACTTTACTTAAATCTTCTGATTTGTAACATTCCCTTCCTGATTTTTTGCATCATTATAGAATGTTGGGGTTCCAGTTATTGGTGTGCTTCTATAATGTGAAGAAGAATCCAATTAGCTGTCTTTATGTGTTGAATTCTCTCACTTTGGGATAGTTGTTATTAATATTGCTCAAAAATAGTACAAGCTCTTTGCTAGGGATCATTATCTTCCTATAATTTGTTAATTTCATCATTAGTAAAAGGTACTATAATTTCTGTTGAGTCTATTTCTGCTAATTGATGAAGTCTCAATTTTCCTTTTAGAATTAATTCAGAGACCTTTTCCACATATGTTTTTAATTTTTTACTCAGTTTATGTGGTAAACAGATCCATCCTAAGATAATATCTTCTCTCTGCATTAAAATTCCTGTAGGGGAATATTTGGAAGGTAATATGATGAGAATGCAGTTAAGATTTGAATCTACGTGATGTCATGTACCTTCTGTAATATCTCTTCAATCAGAGTCAATTCTCTCTCAGCTTCAGCTGATAGTTTCTCTGGGACTATTTAAGGTTTTGTCACCATCTAAGGTTTTTTTTTTGTGTGTGTGTGTATGTGTGTGTGTGTGTGTGTGTGTGTGTGTTTTATGAGTTATTTGATCAGGCTTTATCCCAGTAGTGGGCCATAGATTAGAAATGTTTCCTAGAAATCTTTGGAAGTCATTAAGAGTCTGCAATTGATCTCTCCTAATTTGTACTTTTCTGGTTCTAATTTACTGTAAACCTATTTTATAACCTAGATAACTGATAGAATCTCTTCTTTGTATTTTTTCAAGAGCAATTTTGTAATCCCCAAAGAGACAAAACTTTTTTTTTACTTCTAAATATATTCTTTCTAATGTATCTACATTTGACTCAGAGAGCAAATTGTGGTCCATGTAATGGTAAGCTATAGATTCAGGAAATTGCTTACATATAATTTCCAATGACTGACTTACAAACTATTTAACATTCTGTGTGGGAGAATTTTCCATTTGTATCTTTTAGCAGGCTGAGAATTATTATAAGTAGGTACTGTGAAGGCAAGATTTTCTCTGTCCTTTTCTTGTAAAGGTTTAGTGAAGAAGCAAATTTTAAATCAATAACTACCAGATGCCATCCTTTAGGCAATAGAGAAAGCAAAGAAATACAGACTGTGGAGGGCTCATTGACTGAATCACCTTATTAACACCTCTTAGACCTGTTAACATTCTCCATTTTGCAGATTTATTTATTAATTTTATTGATTTTTTTGAGCTTTACATTTTTCTCTACTCCCCTCCCTACCTCCCCCCTCCCTTCTACCCTCTTCCATGGTCCCCAATTTACTCAGGAGACCTTGTCTTTTCCTACTTCCCATGTAGATTAGATCCATGTATGTCTCTCTTAGGGTTCTCGTTGTTGTCTAGGTTCTCTGGGGTTGTGAATTGTAGACTGGTTTTCTTTGCTTTATATCTAAAAGCAACTTATGAGTGAATACATATGATATTTGTTTTTCTGGGTCTGGGTTACCTCAGTCCATATGGTGTTTTCTAGATCCATCCATTTGGCAGCAAATTTCCAGATGTCATTATTTTTTTCTGCAGTGTAATATTCAATTGGGTAAATGTACCACATTTTCCTTATCCATTCTTCAGTTGAGGGGCATTTAGGTTATTTCCACATTCTGGCTATGACAAACAATGCTGCTATAAACATAGTTGAGCACATGTTCTTATGGCATGATAGAACAGCCTTTGGGTATATACCCAAAAGTAGTATTGTTGGGTCTTGAGGAAGGTTGTTTCCTAATTTTCTGAGAAATCATTATACTGATATCCAAAACTTTGCATGCCCACCAGCAATGCAGGAGTGTTCCCTTTACCCCACAACCTCTCCAGAAAAAGTTGTCATCAGTGTTTATGATCTTGCCCATTCTTATAGGTATAAGATGGAATCTCTGGATCAGATCATCCCCTCCCTGCTTTGGACTTGGTATTTTTTACTCCTTTCTTATTCATCTCGTGGATAAATCACAGGTCAGCCATCCTTGTGGTAAACTCCCTTGCTTGAAGTCCTACTTCCTCTGCCCTCCTGTCCCCTCTACCTTTTATTTTGACACATGCTCCCATTAAGTTTCCTGGACAGCTCTACTTTGCAGTCTGACTGCCTCAGACCTGAGTGGTTGACATTAAAGACCTATAACTGAAGACCTGTTTTATCAGCTTTTGAGGGATATCTACATTGTTCCCATAGTGACTGTAACAGATTGCAATCCAACCAACATTAAATAAGTATTCCTCTTTGCACACAAATTCACCAGTGTGAGCTAAACTCATTTTATTCATGTTGTCCCTTCAGGCTAGATAAGATAAAATATTATTGTAGTTTTTTCCCATTTTCCTTATAGCCAAAGGAGTTTTCTTTTATTCTTTGATTATTTCTTTGTATGCTTGTTATTTCTGTGAGACAAAGTGTGTGTAGAGTCCTGACTATCTTCAGTTCCTCTATGTATACCAGGCCCATCTAGAACTCACAGATATCCTCTTGCCTTTGGCTTACAACAGCTGTGACTAAAGGTATGTGTTGCCACAGTCAGGCTTTTTAACATTTTATAAAAATGTTTCTCCAGCATTTGTATTTAAACTTCAAAAAAACTAATTTCCTTATTGATTGCTCGGGAATTTCACATCATGTACTTAAAATCCACGCATGTAGTAAGAGGCTGCTTGTTTATTTCCTGGCCACTGAGACCTGAAATAATCACACAGAACTATATTATTTACAATACTCTTTGGCCAATAGCTTAAAGATATTGCTAGCTAGCTCTTAAATCTAGAAAGAACCCATTTCCATTATTTTATATTTTACCATGAGACTCATGGCCTACCTGCAAAGTTCCAGTTAGCAGCTCGCATCTTTCCCCTTTGGTGGCTCCATGGCATCTCACTGATTCCGCCTCCTTTCTCCCAGCATTCAGTTTAGTTTTCCCTATCTACCTCTATTCTGTCCTGCACAAGCCCAAGACAGTTTCTTTATTCATTAGCCAATGAAAGCAACACATATACAGACGTACTTCCCACACCATTTCCCCTTTTCTGTTAAAATAAAAAAAATGTTTAAACTTTAACATAGTAAAATTACATGTAACAAAACATAAAAACTGACAGGAAGACCAATGGAACAGAATTGAAGACCTGGATATCAATCCACACACCTACAAACACCTGATTTTTGACGAAGAAACAAAAACATAAAATGGAAAAAGAAAGTGTATTCAACAAATAGTGCTGGCATAACTGGATATCAACATGTAGAAGAATGAAAATAGATCCATATCTATCACCATGCATAAAACTCAAGTCCAAATGGATCAAAGATCTCAACATAAAGCCAACCACACTGAACCTAATAGAAGAGAAAGTGGGAAGTATACTTGAACACATTGGCCCAGGAGAACACTTCCTGAATAAACCAACAGTAGCACAGACACTGAGAGAAACAGTTAATAAATGGGACGGCCTCAAACTGGGAAGCTTCAGTAAAGCAAAGGACGTGGTCAACAAGACAAAATGGCATCCTACAAAATGCGAAAAGTTCTTCACCAACCCCACATCAAACAGAGGATTAATCTCCAAAATGTAAAAAGAACTTAAGAAATTGGTCATCAAAAGAACAAATACTCCAATATAAAAATGGGGTACAGACCTAAACAGAGAACTCTAAACAGAGGACTTGAAAATGGCTAAAAGATACTTAAGAAAGTGCTCAACATCAGAGAAATGCAAATCAAAACAACTCTGAGATTCCATCTTACACCTGTAAGAATGGCCATATCAAAAACACTGATAACAACTTATGCTGGAGAGGTTGTGGGGAAAAGGGAACACTCTTACATTGCTAGTGGGAATGCAAATTGGCACAACCCCTTTGGATATCAGTATGGCAATGTTTTAGAAAATTAGGAAACAACCTTCCTCAAGACCTAGCAATACCACTTTTGGGTATATATCCAAAGGCTGTTCAATCATACCACAAGGACATGCACTCAACTATGTTCATGCTACATTGTTTGTCATAGCCCGAACCTGGAAACAACCTAAATGACCCTCAACCAAAGAATGGATAAGGAAAAATGTGGTGCATTTTCACAATGGAATACTACACAGTAGAAAAATAATGACATCTTGAAATTTGCAGGCAAATGGATGAATCTAGAAAACACCATATTGAGTGAGGTAATCCAGATCCAGAAATACAAATGTCATATGTACTCACTCCTAAGTAGCTTTTCGACATAAATCTTAGAAAAGCAGCCTAAAATTCACAATCCCAGAGAACCTAGACAACAATAAGGACCTTAAGAGAGACATACATGGATCTAATCTACATGGGATGTAGAAAACCACAAGATCTCCTGAGTAAATTGGAAGCATTTGTACCATGGGAGAGGGTTGGAAGAGAGGGGAGAGAAAGGGATGGGAACAGAAAAAATATATAGCTCAATAAAATAAATAAATAAATAAATCTGGAAAATAGAGGATGTTAACAGCTCTAAGAGTTGTTAATGAGGTGATTCAGTCAATGGGCCCTCCACAGTCTGGATTTCTTTGCCTTCCCTATTGTCTAAAGGGTGGCTCTGATAGTTATTGATTTAAAATTTGTTTCTTCACTATACCTTTACAAGGACGGAGAAAACCTTGCCTTCACAGTGCCTACTTAAAATAATTCTTAGCCTGCTAAAAGATACAAATAGAAAACTCTCCCACACAGAATGTTAAATAGTCTCACCCTGTGGCACTGCCTCCTTTGTGCTGAGACTGGTCCCTTCATCTTAAAGGGAAGGGTCTTCTTAGCCTTAGATCTTCCTGGTTGTAACTCTTAAGCAAGGACCCTAGTCCATGTACCAGGGTCATCTAGAGCCTCATGCTAGTCCCACAATTTAACAGATTGTCAATTACCCAGTTACCCCCAATTGCCTGAAAAGAGCTAATGTTGTAGAATTGATGGTGGCTTAGTCTCTGTTCGCAGATTGATCCTATACTAATTGAGTATTCAGTAGAGAGAACTGGTGTTGTTTTGTGAGGAACTGACCTCTATTTAATCAGTACCAAGGAAACCACAGTTTTCTTACCAGTGTCCAGACACTCCCAGAAGACTGTAGAAATGACCCACCTGACCCTTTACTTGTTCACGAACTCTATGTCTTTGGATCTGTGTTTACTGGCCAAGTCCCAGGAAGCATTCTTGACATCGACATACAGTTTAAATTAACAGCTACATCTAATGCAAATTTAACCAAGCAGGCCCAGGTGAGGCTCATTGACAGAGCACATGTCCAGCTTTTGAAAGATCCTGACTTCAAGTCCTCACACTGGGAGAAAAAGAAGAAAAAATTAGGAAATACATTGAAAACAATGCCTTTTGTTGTGCATGCATTTGGTCACAAACCTGTCAGGGCCCACATGGGGAGGTAAAGAGAAAATATGTAGGAACTGATTTGCCCTTCCACCATGTGAACCTAGGAAATAAAACACAGCTCCTGAGGCTTGGTGACAGGGACTTTGGATGTGCCACCTCCCTAGCATCAGAGCTCTTAAATAGTTTCATCTCCAGGGAGAATAGAAGCTGATGCCTGGGTTCTCATTTGACCTACAAACTTAAAACATGTGTTGCCTGTAGTCACCTCCAACTAAATATTCTTTACAATTAATAGCCAGATCTTTGAAATATTTCAGTACTTAGGTGATTTAATGTCACTGCATACCAGGGTGGTACAACATGTGTGTATTGCTTTGGAAGTAGATAAAGAAGGATCAGGATTTGAGGGTCAGCCCTGAGTACACAGTGTCTCAAAGACTGCCTGGGTTA
>PVIU01034678.1:0-11085 GCA_004026605.1 Ondatra zibethicus | reverse complement strand
TGTTTGCTTCCAATTTCCAAGAGTATCTATATATGATTTTCTTTGGTTTCGCCTTGCTATTTGGCTTCTCTGGTCTTGTGAGATATAAGCTTAGTGTCCTTTGTTTTATAGCTAGGGTCCACTAATGAGTGAGTACATACCATAATCGTCTTTTGGGGTTTGGGTTACCTCACTCAGGATAGCGTTTTCTATTTCTATCCATTTGCACGCAAAATTCAAGATGTCATTGTTTTTTACTGCTGCGTATACTCTAATGTGTATATATTCCACACTTTCTTGATCCATTCTTCCATTGAGGGGCACCTCGGTTGATTCCAGGTTCTGGCTATTACAAATAATGCTGCTATGAACATAGTTGCACAAATACAAAGCCTGGTTTTTACTTCTTTTCATGAGAACTCTCCAACTGAGTCCTCTGTCTATCTTTTGATTTTGTTTAATATCTATCAAGGTGATTTTGTGTGTATATGTACAATACATGGGCTGGTAATCTCTGATCAGGTTTGTAGTCTGCAGTATTTCCTCCCAGCCTATGAGTGTATCCAGGCTCATTTGCCTACTTCTGTCACTGTGCATTTTCATTTGATGTGTTCCTGTTTGTCTATTCTCCTCACTTTTATAATGTAGGAATCCCCTCTGTATGCCTTGAATATGTTTTATTGTCATTGTTTAATAAAGAAGCTGCTTTGATCTATGGCAGAGCAGAATATAGCAGGACAGGAAATCCAAGCAGAGACAGAAGAGGAAAGAAGGTGGAGTCAGGCAGATACCATGTAGCTGCTGAAGGAGAAGGATGCCCAGAACCTTTACCAGTAGGCCACAGCCTCATGGTGATACACAGATTAATAGAAATGGGTTAATTTAAGATATAAGAGCTAGCTAGGAATATGCCTGAGCCATTTATTGGCCAAACAGTGTTGTAATTAATGTAGTGTTGTGTGATTATTTGGGTCCAGGCGGCTGGGAAGCAAAAGCACAGTCTCTGTCAGGACTGTTACCTGAGTTTTGAGGGATGCATCCAAAATAATCATTGTTCAAACTAATATTATGTCATTTTTATTCTGTTTTCTCCTGATGTTTTATACATGTTTGCCATATATTTAATTTTTAAACTTATTTTGTGTTGACTTTTGTATGTGGTATGAGATAAGGGTTTATATTTACTTGCCTACATAGAGATAGTTAGTTTTTCAAACATAAGCTTGTTGAGAATGAATTAACCACACCTGTGTAGATTAATTTGTGTCCTCTTTATTCTTTTCCATTGGTCTATGAATCTGTTTTTAAACCACAGTACCCTGGTTCAGTTTGCAGTATCCATGTGGTAGCTTTCAACTATCTGTAAGTTCAGTTCCAGAGAACTCACTGCCCTCTTCTGGCCTCCATGAGCCCCATGCACACAAGTGGTATACCGACATACATGCAGATAAAGCACCCATGTACATGAAATAAGATACTTTGGCCATATCTAGAGAACATTTTTACATAAAGTTTTCTTATATGTTTTAAATTACTTGGGGGAAAATATCTAGGAGAAGTGTTGTTAGACCACATAGTAGCTATAGTTTTAATTTTACAAGAAAGTGACAAGTTCTTTCCAGTGTAGTTCAATCATTTTATCCTAACACCAACAATATATGAAAATTCCATTCCTCTTATACCCTTACCAACACTTATATTATCTGTTCTTTGAGGGGGCATTTTATTTGTCATGATACCATGCATTTTGTTTTAATTTGCATTTCCCTGAAAATTGACATTTTATGCCATATTAAAATAAGTTATTGGTTTTAACATATTTTGTTATTTTATTTTATTTATAATAAAATATTTTATTGATTGTTTGTATTGAAATAAGAAAATGAAGAGGAATCAGTTTTCTCCTTTTTGCATCTGGGCTCTAGGGATTGAACTCGGGTTGTCAGGTTAGTTACCTTTACCCACTGAGCTATCTCACTGGCCCATATTGACACTTCCTATATAACCTTTTATAATATATGTGAAACTTTGGCTTGTTTTAATGGTATTGCCATCTTTTTATCATTGAATGGCAAGAGTTCCTTGTATTGTTTAGGTTACAGATACTGTATCATATGTGAATATAGACACTGATACTTTTGTCATTTGGTGATATGTAGTCTGCCTTAATTTTGAAAAGTGAAAAGTTGTTAATAGCCTGGAATAGTAATAATGATAAATAATAACTTTTAGTTTCCCCATATTTCTCTGGAAAAGTAATTTTTGAGGTACATATGGAGAAGTATGTAACTCCTAGTTACAAAAGGATTGTTGGAAGTGAACTGTATTTGAGAAGGTAGTTTATTTGCTCTATGCCTCAGCCTCTAATCTATATTATATACAATACCGTCAAGATCTTTTTGACTTGCAATATTTCTGATTGATTAGTTTTATTACAAAATAGTAACAAAGACACTTTTGGTTAAGAACCACTACATTGTTATAGTTGTTGTCTGTCAGAGATCCCAGGAGGATAGGATAGGATTCAACATTACTATCCAGACATCTTTCCATTCCTTTTGATCTTACATTTCAAAACAAAGATCCTTTATAAAATTTTGGTTTTCTTGAAAATTTAGCCTACAGAAAACTGTATACTAAAAGAATTTCAGAGAGCTGGAGAAATGGCTCAGAGGTTAAGAGCATTGATTGCTCTTCCAGAGGTCCTGCGTTCAATTCCCAGCAACTGCAAGGTAGCTCACAACTATTTATTTATAATGAGATCTGATACCCTCTTCTGGTGTGCAGGAAAACAGACAGACAGAACACTGCATATATGATAAATAAACACATTAAAAAATTTTTCAGAGATAAACATAATCATTGTAAACTATTTTGGTTTAATCTATTTTTTGTCTTGAAGGAAAGCAATTATATTTTAATAGCAAAAAACCAAACCAAACCAAAGTTGAAAAAGTTTTTTACTTCAATGAATATAGATAGAATTTACCCTTAGATTAGAAATCTTGACAGTTGGTCACTAAGCATTTCTCATCGGAACCCTGTTACTGAAAGTTCCCAATAGTACTTTTCTCTCCACTTCAGCAAGGGTAGGAAGGAAGTACAAGACTTCTACCCTCAAAGGGGATGCTTATGACAAAGTAAAATAAAAGGTGTTTGTAATTAGAGTTTAAGAGAAAGGATTACAGTGTAAGAAGTCCTTTTGTTTTTTACTACATGTAACTCAGCTTAAAAAGTATTAAGATTTGTTATTATGGTCAGAAGATGGAAAATTAGACTTTTAGGGAACACTGAGGAAAACTCAAACTACTCTATGATTCTGCTTTCAAAATCATCTGTGGAGATGTCGGCCTTATTAATGCTGATGTAGGAACTGGGAAATGTACTGAAGCACTTTTTTGTTTCATGTCATTCTTTGAAAAGAAACAAAATCTACATACGATTTTCAGCAGGTTCTGATTACTGGAAAGAAAACAACGTGGGAACAGGAAAATAGTATATCTACGCAGGAATTTAACTGGAGCTTCCTAAGTAGGAGGTTTCTAGAGAAGAAATAGGAAGTGGTCATTTATTGATGTTTTCATTACTCCATTAATCTCAGAGTATGTGACTAAGAACAGAAATCCTGCCAGCTTTAGCCAGATGCTTTAGGCTTACAAAATTAATCATGTTGTATAACTAAAGGAGATTTTTGTGGGAAAACTTTTTGTATAAATATATTTTGATCATGTTTCCCCATTCCCCAATTCCTCACTACCTCCCTACCCATCTAACTTTTTGATATTTTTTTCTATTAAAAACAAACTAATAAACACAAATAAAAAATAAGAAAAAAGAAAACAAAAATCCTTATAAATTAGAAATCAGATAAACAAGTAAAAGACCAATAGACAAAAATGCACAAAAAAAGCAAGATGAGACAAAAGTCTACAAAATTTCTATTGCGTTGGTTTCATTTTGGCAAACTACTCCTAGGCCTGCTCTGAAGTGTAGTTAGAGTCCATAGTGAGATTCCATCAGAGAAAATAAATTTTCCTCTGACAGTAGGTATCCATTGCATATAGCTTGTTAGTTGAAGGTAAGAACCCATGTCCACGTCCCCATCTCAGAGCTGGGACCCCTTCTGTCTTGAGCTTCTGAGGCCTTGTGCATGCTTTGAACAGTCTCTGTGAGTTCATATGTGCATCGGTTATATTGTGCATGGAAGACACTATTTACTTGGAGTCAGTAATCACCTCTTAAAATCCTTATGGCCTCTCTTCATAGAATCTTGATATTTGAGGGAGGAGCTTTTTTAAAGACATCCCATTTAATGCTACGTTTTCCAAAGTCTCTCATTCTTGTTCAGTTGTGGATTACTGTGTTAGTCACCATAAACTTCAAGAAGCTTCTCAGACGAGGGCTAGTGAGGCACTGATCTATGGGTATAGTTTGATATTAGGGGTCATTTTATTGCTAGGTATCTTTAGCAGGAAATATTTGGTTTTCTCCCAGGCACATAGCCTATCTAGTCATAGGTTCTTGTGTGCCAGAGCAGTGTTAGGCACAGATATCATCTCATGGAGTGGGTCTTAAATCAGAAAGTTGCTAGTTACTTTTACATCAGTTGTGCCACTGTTGCCCCTGTATATCTTGTAGGCAGGTCACTGTTGTAGGTTGCAGAGATTATAGCTGAGAGATATTGATGGTTAACTTTCTATACTGCCTCTTAAATGGCCTTTAATTTTAGCTGTCCTTCCCCATATCCCCTCCCTCATTGCCCTCTTCCCTCCCACTCTCCATTTGATTCTCCCATTCTAGTCCCCATCCCTCCTGTCCATACTTAACTATGTATTCTATTCCCCCTTCCTAGGAGGAAATCTATTCTTCCTCATTAGTTACTCTATACCTAACCTCTGTGGGTCAATGGATTGTAGCTTGCTTATCATTGACTTAACAGCTAATATCCATATAAAAGTGAATACATATATATTTGTCTTGTTGGGTCTGAGTTATCCAACTCAGGGTTATATTTTTCTAGTTCCAACCTTTCAAATGAAAATTTCATGATTTAATTTTTAACGACTAAGCAATATTCTATTGTGTAAATGTACAACATTTTCTTCATCCACTCATCTGTTGGAAGATATCTAGGTTTTTACCAATTCCTGGCTATTATGAATAGAACAGCAATAAACCTGGTTGAGCAAGTGTCTTTATGGTAGCATGAAGCATTCTTTGGCTATACGCCCAAGAATGGTATACCTGAATTTGTGGTATATCAATTTCCATCTTCCTGAAAAAGAACCACACTGATTTCCATAGCGGCTGTACAAGTTTGAACTCCCACCAGTAATAAAGTCATATTCCCACCAGTAATGAATACCCCATACTCCATATCCTCACCAGAATTATCTCTCTCTCTTAATTGATCTCAGCTATTCTGACTGGTGTAAGATGAAATCAGTATGTAGTCTTGTATTTCTCTGATGGTTAAGGATGTTCAACATTTCTAAGTGTTTATCAGCCATCTATGTCAAGTCTTTTGAGGACTCACTGTTTAGTTATTTTACTTGTGTTATTTGTTTAACATAGCAATTTTTATTTGTTGCAGATAATGCAAAGCTGGCAATGGTTGGCCTCTAATTTCCATGGAAGATGCTTTAGTTTCTGATAAAGATCAGAATCCTAATAGTAAATAAACATCCTACTTCCTCAAAGCAAAATTGTGTGCTCTCTGAAAGTGCTGTTTGGACTCAGATCATAGTATGAATGTTTAAATTACTAATTTGTTAACTGTGGAGTTGGTTCTGTGAATGAAAAAAAATCCCAGTAATTTTTACAATAAAAAGAGTGTATTTACTGCTGTTATGACAAATATAAAGACTATCACAGCAGGGGACAGCAATTTGGCTCATCTTCAGATATAACAATGGTAGCAAAGGATATATGGATAATTAGAAAAATGAGGGAGATCTGTGGATTGCAAATTATAAAGGGAGGTCACAAAGCTGCTGATGACAGGCTGAAGAGTTGGGCATCAAAGGCTGGTGTCATAAACTTGAGAATGAACAAATGTAAAGAGTGTTGATCCCATGTAGACTGATTTATCAGGAGTATTATTAAAATTGGACTAAGTGTACCCAAAGATAAAAGATAAAGATGGCCCAAGGAAGGAAAGCCATGCATTAGAGTTGTGAGAATGCCTTTTAATGACAAATTAGGATACTTGAAACTTACTCATTGATAATTTGACAAAGGTAATGATATGATCAGATATAGTTTTCATGAAGAAAATAAGGCATGAGAGTGGAAATGGGTTTAGACAGAAGAGTTTAGGCCAAATCAATTTTAAAGACTTTTTAGACTGTGGCAGAAACAATAGAAAAAACAATACCGGATCAATGCATAAAGGGTAGAATTAGGAGAAAGATGTCTATATGAGAAATAAAATGGAAAGTCTGAAATTGGAGAAAGCTGAAATAATCAAAAATCATTGTTAGATTAGAGTCCTGTAAAGAAAGAGCTTTATTCCCAAGTTAGGGTAATTGTAACTTCACCTGTTAACAGGGCATTTTTTAAATTTTCTGGTAGAAAACACACTGAGTTAAAAAAGCCCCCATTGCTTATTTGCTCCTATGTACACAGAATGTGCTCCATGTCCAATGAAAAAAGCAGGAGCTGGCAAAACTATATGAAGACTTAAGATAACTTTACCCATTCTTGACATTTAGCTTCTCACAAAAGCATCCTGGGAGAAATTTAATATTTATTCCTCATATTTTTTGTTTCTTTGTTTATTTCATTAGTTTCCCAGGGATTAAAAGGCTTCAGGAATCCAGTGTAATGGAAGCACCTGCATGCATTTCTAAGACTCTTTATCTCTGTTGTTTGTTGATGTGTCAGATTTACCAAAGACCAAGGGAATAATTCAGTTCCCTTTGAAGGACTCCTTGGAATGGTGCTATCTTAAAAGGAACTACTAAACTCTCCTTCCAGTAATCAGTGAAACCACAAATGACTTCCATGTGTTCTGAGGCATTTGGCAGTCATTAGTGATAATGGTCTCCATCCAGTTTTGTTCTATTTTCTCCAAAGGAAAGGGCCTTCATCTCTTTTTATAGATAATTCTAAAGATAAAAGTGGCTCATATTTATAAAGGCATATTAGATGACCAGAAATGTAAATCACGGCCTTCTCTGATTCATTGACCTTCTCTGGAGTTCAGTGTCCAACGTTCTGAAAGAAAGTTCATCAATGTCATGTCATTCACCGATCCTCTAGAGAAGGGTAGTGTTCCTGGGAAGGAAGAAAGAGAAAATTGTCAACAGAAGCTGCTATTGATTACCTGGTTCCAGTCAAATGAATCTTCCAAGTTATCACAGTTCTGAAAATGTGAACAGGAAATGCTCTTGGCAATTTGTATAGAAAAATCACCTAAATCTTCCATAGATTCCTATGTTGTTGGGCCCATGCCAAATGTCTTTGTCAGTGTATTTGATTTATGATTTTATAACCTATTCCACATTTGTGTTTCATATTTCCTGCTCTTTCAGGAATTAGCCACTGGATCAAAGAACTGTTCCTTCTTTTAATGGTAAATGATATTTAGAGAGTACAATTAGGCAGACATTGTTACAAGACTAGACATTTCTTCTACTCTTCGGGACAAAACCACACAAATAATATGGCTTTGAGAAACATGAAATTCTCTTCTTTATACATGAAAAGTCGTAGTCTATCAGTTTTTCCATGTGGTTTTACCTAATAGTTAAAAGAAAATACATGGTGATATCATACAATTCAAATTTGATTTTACAGAGTTGATATTAAATGTCTTTATTTCTATTTGTACTTTGTCTCTTTTACTGAAAAAGGACCTCTGTGTCATTACAACTATTACTTTCCATCATATTACTAGGAATTCAACAATGTCAATACTAATATTATTTTCCAAATAATTACTAGAAATTATTTTATCAATAAACATATAAAAAATAGATGACCTGAAACCTATAGGTTAAGAAAGACTTAAAAACCACAATGTTATTAACATATGAGTCTCATTTGATTTTGAGAGGGCTGGGTTGGGGGGCCAAATCAGAGCCTTGACAGGCTCTCCTGGTAGTTCTGATAGAGACCAGAGCCATGACAGGTTTGTAATAGCCACTACCAGGAACCAGACCTTAGTTTCAATTTACTGGAGGTGGCTGCAGCTGAGCAAACAGTTCTCAGAGAAAAATACAACTCAGGGGCAACCACTCAAGATGCACCCCCTTGGTCTTCTGTTGGCTCAGCACATGACCACAGTCTCCTGATAACTAAAAATAGCCTTCCCTACCCTGCTGCTAAAAAGTTCTTAATCATTAGGAATCCCACCAATCAGTCCCCAGACTAATCTTTCCTCCAACAGTCAGTCCCAGATTAATCCCTCCTCACTGGAATTCCTCTAACTCTGCTTAAAAGAAGCTTGTGTCCTTTGGGGGTCACCAAGTGTGACCCTAACATGGGAATTAATAAAGTTCTCTTGTTTATTACATATGTGACTGTTGGTCTTCTTTTAGGGGCGAAACAGGAATGTTACATTTTTCTTTTTGTTTAAAATGTGTTTTTTTCTGTTATTGAAATAGATTTTTTTCATATATTTTCTGATTATGATTTTCTTTCCCTATACATTTGCAAGTTCCCCTCCATTTCCCCTCCTATCCAAACCCAACCCCTCTCTGTTTGTCATCAGAAAATGACAGGCTTCTAAAGGATTATAATATAGTATAATATAACAAGATAAAACAAAAAGAAACACATTGAACTAGGACAAAATGAACAAAGGCAAAAGCAAAACATGATTAATAAAAACTCAGGGAGAGAAATTGGGGTTCAACCTGAAGATCCAAAAAGCAAAACAGTCAGCCACTGGCTCTTACCTCCACCTTAGTCTGAAAATGGTGATCCTGCCTCCAGCAATCTCAGAAGGAAACTGTCTCTGAGAGCTGTCTCCCCCATTTAATATTCCTCTCTAGGACTGTGATTAAAGGTGTGTACCACTGGGATTAAAGGCATACACCACCCAGTTTCTATGGCAACTACTGTGGCTATTGGGATTATTGGTGTGTGTTACCATAACCTGGTCTGTAAGGCTAACCCGTGGAACTGTTTATTCTCAGATCTTCAGGCAGTCTTTATTTATTAAAATACGATTGAAATGCCACTATAGAAAAGAGCCCAAGAAAAGGCAAAAGAAACAGATACAGATGCAGAGATCCACTCATTGACACACTCGGGAATCCCCATAAAACACAAAACCAGAAGCTATAATATCTATGTGAAGGCCCTTGGTGTAAGGATATAGATGATACATAGATAGATAGATATTTTTTAAAATATGTAGAATAAAAGAATAAATATATTTTTAAAAAAGAAATAAAAATTCCTGACATTAAATTATGAGACAAGGAGCATCCAAAGATGCCATTGGTTTTGCCCTAAGTCCCTGGGTCTGAGGGTTTTAGTCACTCAAGTGATGTGGGAGTCCCCTCTGTGTGCTGTGATTACCATTAATGAATAAAGAAACTGCTTTGGACCTATAGCAAGGCATAACTTAGGTAGGCAGGGAAAGCTAGGCTGAATGCTGGGAAAAGAAGGGTGGACTCAGAGAGACACCATACAGCCCTGCTGGAGACAGATGCTGGAACTTTAGCTGGTAAGCTGCAGCCACATGGTGATATGCAGATTACTAGAAATGGGTTAAATTCATATGTAGGTGTTAGCCAGTAAGAGACTGGAGCTAATGGGCCAAGCAGTGATTCAATTAATACAGTTTCTGTGTGAATATTTCGTGGCTGGGCGGCTGGGACCAACAAGCAGCTCTCCCCTCCAACACTCAAGGAGGGTGTAATCTCTTGGAGTGGTCTTAAGCCAAATCAGATACTGGTTGGTAACTGAAACAAGCATTGTGCCACTCTTGTATAGCATATTTTTCAGGCAGGACACCATTGCAATAAAAGTATTTGTAACTGGGTTGGTGTTTAAATTTCTCCTTTAGCAGCATGTAGAATACCTTCCTGTAGCAGAAATACTATAATGTATGGCCATAGTGGTCTTGCAAGTTTTTACTCCCACCAAAAATGGATGAGTGGTATCCTTACACCACATCTTTGTCAGTATAGGTTGTCACTTGTTTTATTGATCGTAGCCATTCTGACAGGTGTAAAATAAAATCTCAAAGTAGTTTGGATTTGCATTTCCTTGATGATTAAGGATTTTGCACATATGTTTCAATGTTTCTCAGCCATTTGACTTTTTGCTATTGAGAATTCTGTTTAGATCTATACCCTATTTTTAATTGGGTTATTTTTTTCTTGTTATCTAGTTCTTTGATTTCTTAATATAGTTTGAATATTAGTTGGTAAAAATATTTTCTTATTCTATAGTATGCTGCTTTGCCTGAATGACTTTGTCCTTTGCCTTATAAAGCTTTTCAGTTTTGTGAGGTCCCATTCATTATTGTTGACCTTCCTGCCTCTACTGCGTTCTGTTCAATACCAAGGGGTTTAAGGCTATTCTACATTTTCTTTTCTATCAGGTTCAGTGTATCTGATTGTATGTTGAGGTCTTTGGTCTATTTGGAGTTGAGTTTTGTGCACAGGGTGCTAGGTATGGAAATATTTCGACATGTAGACTTCCAATTTGAGCAGCACTCTTTGTTGCAAATGCTGTACTTTTTCCACTGTGTATTTCTGATTTCTTTATAAAAATAAGGTGTCACTCTTGGGAATATACCCAAGAGATGCCCAATCATACTACAAAAGCATTTGTGCAACTATGTTCATAGCAGCATGATTTGTAATAGCCAGAACCTGGAAACAACTGAGGTGCCCCTCAATGGAAGAATGGATCAAGAAAGTGTGGAATATATACACATTAGAGTACTACTCAGCGGTAAAAAAACAATGACATCTTGAATTTTGCATGCAAATGGATGGAAATAGAAAACACTATCCTGAGTGAGGTAACCCAAACCCAAAAAGACGATTATGGTATGTATTCACTCATTAGTGGACCCTAGCCGTAAAACAAAGGACACTAAGCTTATAGCTTACAAGCCCAGAGAAGCCAAATAGCAAGGTG
>PVIU01034677.1:0-11089 GCA_004026605.1 Ondatra zibethicus | reverse complement strand
TACCCTGCCCTCTCTTAGGACTGAAGGGGAAGGGGGAGGGTGGGTGGGGGAGAAGGAGGGAAGTGGGAGGGTGGGAGGAAGTGGAAATTTTAAATGGTATAATTTATAAAGTAATAAAAATATAATCTGCTGAAAAAATTGTACTCTCAGAAATAGTATACATTGCTATGAATTTTTGTTTACTAATATAAATTAAATCTTACTTTTTGCAACAATGGATATAGATTTCTATTCTTGTTTGTGTTATTTCTTCAATTCACTCATTAGAAAATGTATCATAAAGAGCTACACCTTGAAAGCTACTATTTTATATATATATAACCCTGGAAGCACCAATGTACTACTGAGAAGCTGATAGGGATCAAGGAAACTCTATATAGAACTTAATTTCAAATTGGAAAAATGAGACACCAGACAAGTAATTCCTTTTGCCTCTACAGCAAACAGTATGCTGTCCACAATTGACAGGATGGACACCAAAGAGTAGACTGCTGGAATTTGTTCAGATGAAGTAGGCCTGTCCTGCCATATAGTCTTTACAGAAACATCTGTGGGATATTTTATCCAGTAAGCTAAAGACAGATGCCTCAGTGTTGCAGAGGAAACTTGGGTAAGTCTCCCTGCAGGCCACAGTCTCCTTCAATTCCATAGTTTTTAAAAATTTCTTGTTTTGCACTTTCTGTTCACTCAGGTAATATATTCTCCTGCTCAGTCTTTGAAAGGTTTGAAGACTAGATATTTATAGTTTTGCAGATATCCTTGCTACCTAATTTTAAAAAAAAAACTCATAAAAGAGATGTAATATTTAAAAAAGCTTGAGATATACAAAATCCTGAGAAAATGATGTAAGAACTGAAAAACTATTTTTAGTTTGGCAATATAGATGTGATTTTGGCACCAAACTTTGCAAGCACCAAGATAGAGTGGATAATAGAATACATTCTCTAAAGATGCCAAACACAGTAGAAATAGATTTTGTGGATGTAAGTCCTGATTTTGCTAATTTACGTGGACTCTGACACCTGTACTTATCAGCAGCAGTTGGCCATGTCTAGACCAATGGACAGTGAGGCTTTCATTACACCCAGGTCCATCTGAGACCTGGAATTTAGACAGAACCTGACTGGTAATCACCAGTACTGCTAACAGTTTTATAAGATCCCTTGTCCTCTGATTGAAGAAGTGTTTGCATTCAAATTGAGCATGAAATAAGAACCAACAAGGAGAGTAATCTCAATTCCAACAGTGGAGACAAATACTGTAGTAATTTTAGAGAGTTTAATCATAGATGCTAATTCATTTCTCCCTCCAACTTAAATGCCAAACTGAAGGTAGACAAAAATAAAATTTTAATTTACTCCTGAAAATGGGTCAGCTTAGTGAGAGGGAAAAAAAAAAACAGCCCATGATGACTAAGAGTAATGATATATTTACTGTTTGGGTCTACATCTTGGCTATTGATGTGAAAGCCTTTATTTCTACATGCAGATTTCTTGCTGTGATTCTGGGCTGCACATTGAAGCTTGTTGCTGGCATTTTCTAATATGTCAAGTCAGATTCCACAAATGCAATGAATAATTACATGAGTTATAGAATTCAAATATACATTCTAATATCAATGTATTTTGACATAAAATTTATGAAATAATAGGTATATTTTCTAAATAGGCATGTTATTTTAAAACCCAGTTCTGAACATTCACAAATTGCATTGGTATCTAACAATGTCATGATTATTTAGCACTAATTTGATATTTTCACTTAGAAAAAACACAATATACATATAATTTCCACAATTTCACAATTTTATGCATGCTTTCGTTAGTGTTTCACATATGTGTACATGTTTATGACATTGATTTCAGAAAAATATACTCAAGTAATAGTTTGAAATATTCTTCAGTATTATTATATGAACATTTAAATTTTTATAAAATTCAGTGCATTGCCTTTACTAGATTTTCTCTGCAATCACCAATATCAGTATTCCATCCTTTGGTCATGTATATGTTCTCTCTTTTCAGTGACATCTGACTTCAGGGAAAATGTGTGTGTGTGTGTGTGTGTGTGTGTGTGTGTGTGTGTGTGTGTGTGTGTGCATGTGTGTGTGTGTGGTTGGCTATGGTGCTACTAGCACATGGGCATCATTTCAAAGGTAGCACACAGGAGAAAATCTATCGTTCCCCTTTTATCATCTCAGTAAATAATATAAGCCGTTTTGATAATATTTTGAATTCATAATGGTTTCTTAGAATACAGTATAACATTGTCTGGAATTTATAGTGAAACATTATTCTAGCTTACACATTGAAATTCAATAATACAAGTTTACATAAGTATCCATCAAATGCTATTTGTACGCATTAATATAATAGCATGCCAGAGCCTTGGAATTTGCCACATGTGGTATAACAATGCCAGTAAACCTCAGAGCTCCTGCATTCACTAAATATGCTTCATGTCCTAAGACTGCATGATAGTTGTATTGTACCAGATTTTTTCGTATGTATATACTAGAAATAGATCCAGTTTTTAATATCAAATTATCTGTTCATGGATAGAACCCTCTATATGTCTGTGCTTCTTATGAATATAAAAGCAGAAAATATCATAAGGTTTATTATTTAGTGTAGACACTGATTTTTTTTAATGTAACAAACTATTCTCCTGCTTTCTTTCCTCTGATTCTATATTTTGCATTCCCATAGTTTCAACATATGCTGTCTTCCTTCTGAACTAAAACTGTATTATTACTCCACTGCTTTTGCTGTTTTTATGTAATCCACACATACATCAAATAAAAGCAACATTCAGGAGTCTCCCATACAAAACTATTTAGAAATAAATAAAATTAGGTTTTACTGTTTCTCTTAAAAATCAAGTATGTAAAGAATGTTTTACACTATTAGGATCTGAGAATCAGTCTCTTACACCATGAATATAGCTAAATTTCTACTTAAATCATCCTAGTTTGTTAAGGTCAATACCACATGATTTCTCCAGCTCCATCAAAGGTTATAATTTACCAACATTTAGCTCTTCAGAGTGTATTACTGGTTTCATATGCAGACATGTCTGAATTTTTACTCTTAAATTTTTAGAAATGCAGATACATAATTGACAAAAAGAAAATTTTGCCAAATGCAACCATATCACCTACTCCAAATTGTTAGGGAGATGGTGGTATCAGAAACAGAATCTTCATCTGCAACTTTTCTGAAGGAATATAATTTCTAAATTTATCATATATATTTTTCTGCTGAAGGGGGCAGTCGCTTGTTTGTCCCAGCAGCCCAGAACTGAAGCAATCACATAGAAACTGTATTAATTAATCACTGCTTGACGCATTAGCTCTAACTTCTTATTGGCCAACTCTTACATCTTAATTTAACCCACCTCCATTAATCTGTGTATCTCCACATGGCTGTTCCTTAATGGCAAGGCAAGATTCTAACCAGCACCTGACTCAGGCAGAGGATCCATGGCTTTTCTCTCACCCTGACCATCTTCTTTCCAGCATGCAGCCTAGTGTTCTCTGCCTACCTAAGTTCTGACCTATCAACAGGCCAAGGCAGTTTCTTTATTTATTAGTGATAGTCACAGCACACAAAAGGAACTACCACATCATTTATCCCTATAGGACACAAAACATTGGCTCTAACTTCCAGGAAAAAAAAAAAACAGATAAGGTTAAGGTATTAAAGTGCGAAATTTTAGAATTCTTGAAAGCTAATTAAAATTAAATGAAAGGAAAGAAACAACAAAAAATTCTTAGCATAATGACATCCCATATTGAAAGTTCAAAAAGAGATGGAAGGCTGTCTAAAATGAACACAGTTTGCAGAAAAGCCATTGATAAATTTTGGACGCTAAAAGAGAAAGGATCATTTAACTGTATAGTAATATTGATAGACCTTTGTATTAGAAAAGGTCAATGCTAAATGTGTTATATAAAATCACAAGAGTGTATTTTCAGTAATGAATATTGATGTATACAATTGTATCTACACAATAAAATATAATATTTTTATTATGTAGTGCAATTTATTTTGACACTTTTAGTATAGATACTGTTTTAAAGGAGGAAGCAGAAATGAGCATAAAAGAACATAAATACAGTACTCATGTATGGAATTCTAAACTATGATAAGAATGTATATAGAAATATAATTATGCATAGTCAATCTCATACATGTACACATACATAAGCTTAGATAAGTATTTGAAAGCAAAAGTGTATTAGGTAGATATTGTAAAACTGAATTACTTATACTATGAAGGAATATCAACTTTTTCTCACTCAGGTCCAAGTAGTGTGTTATTTCATTTGTTTATTGGCCAAAGTCATGGCTATAAGTGCAAAACTGGAGGTTAGCAGGCCATTTCAAAAATATGCTTAGAGATGTCAATACAGTAGAAAGAACCTGTTTTGGAAGTTCCTACATATTTTCATCTTCATAGAATGGGAATACATATGCTATTATTTTGAATTTAAATGGGGTTGACTAGTTGTGCTATATTTGCAGATTAATCCTCAAATAAGCATCACCAAAATTTTTCAGTCACATTAGCTACCTGTCCAAAAAGAGAAAATAAGTGAGAAGTCTTTGAATATCTTTGAATGTATTTTTGTAATAGTGGTCAAAAAATCAGGGGAAAATCAAAGAGATACTGTTATCAAGACTATGTAATGAAAGGCATAACACACACTGGCTAGGAATCTAAGGATACAATGATGACAAACTTATCCAAAAATAATTTCTTTTATTCTTCCAGAATCAAATAGAAAAAAAATTCTGTGTACTAATAAAATATTGGTATAGTCATATATCTGAGCATCACTTGACCCACTTCAGAGATGTTCCTTTGGCACTAGTTAGAATAAAACATAATGATGTGCAGGAAAGGTCTTTCTATAGAAAATAAGATGCTCTATGGTACTAAGTTCTGATGTTTTGTGTCGTTAGATCCTACTTGAGAGACTCATATATTTATATTGAAAAGATGGCAGAAATAATGCAACAGATTCAAATGGAGGCTGTTGATTCCAAAGTCCCAATGTTTTCCAGTTTAGAAATTACTAACAGAGAGAAGACTTCAGAATCTGAGATGGATGATGCAAGATAAGATATGCACTTGTTCAAAGCATACAGAAACTATACAAAATATCAAAGAAATCTGGTCTGTTAATTATTTTCAAGGGTAGTATTTAATACACCGTTGCCATAAATATATAAATTTATAAATAAATAGTTGATTTCCAAAAAGGCTCATGCTGTCTGATTTCCTAATTAGGAATGTGCATACTTCTGAGAAAGAATCATGTACAAGAATTTTAAATGCAAAAACACAAATACCATGCCAAGCAAGACAGTGAAATTGAGCCTGTGAGAACGTAAAAGGCAATAGGATGATAAGAAATTTGTTTCCTTTTCTATAACTTATTGTACTGTGAGAGTCTTTAGTGACAAGTGGGGTAGTGCCTTCAGATGTTACTGCATAATATTTTCAATGAAATAAAAACTACAATGTCATCCCATTTCTGCAATGGGACTTAGATAAAAAACAAAAGGGGGGGAAACGAAATGACTCCCTTTGACTCTGTCATATGCTAAAACCTGAAGTGAATTAATCCCTTGCAGATACTGCAGTGTTTCAAGACTGAGACAGTTCTGCCACAAGTTTAAAGAGAAGCAGAGGTTTCAGAAGCAGGAATCGACTTGCTGCACAGGAGACAGTAACAAGTGACTCAGAACTGTAATACTGGGAATAAACCAGTACCTAACTTTGCTAATTTCCCTGGGCTTAGTCTTATATAGAAGTCAATAGCAGTCTGCCATGTCTGGGTCAATATAAATTTCGGTTTTGGGTATAAACATGAGCAGCTGAGAGCTGGCATATAGCCAGAGCCTGACTAGAAAGGACCTGCTATGATGAAAATGTAATGAGTTCTCCTTGCCTCTGACTGTAGGAGAGTGTACATTCAACTTGTTCCTGAAATATGAACAAATGAGGAGAATGATCTCAATTCCACCAGTAGGAACAAATCCTGTGGTAACCTTGGAGATTGCCATCAGAGTTGCTGATTCATTTCTCCCTCCCTTCTAACTGTGTGCGCAGGCAGAAAAAAAAAATGAAAGCGAAAGTGGATGACAGGAAAAAATGTAGTTTACCTAGGACCAGAATGCAATTATCAAAAGGGGAAACCGTTATGAGGTAACTAGGAGGTGATCACATATTCCACTTTCTGTCTGCTGATGGCTAATTATGATACTGTGCTGCCGATTGGAGTTTACTGGTATCACATTCAGAAATGCCACGGCAGAGTCACTAAACACACTGACTGAGGAAACAGACACTTGAAATTTTCAGATTCCCAGGTACCTGAGGCTATTTGCCAGCATAACGATTAACTTAGTGGGGTCTCCAATGGCTCATAAGTTCAGTACTTGCCGGGTGTTGTCAGGTACTTGTAAATCTTCATTTCAGATAATGCAAAATCTCAGACTAAACCAGGAATCACAGATATGAAGGCTGAAGCAGTGGCTTCAGAGACTCGAGCATTTTCCTGCACTGCAAACAGGAACAGGTGACTCTTAACAGGAGCACTGAAATTCTCACCAAATCCTTGCTTTTCTAGGTTTCTGTTGTTTCTGTCCCCTGTAGGTCTCTGGAACACATTTTTTTATCTGGGGTTGTTTACAGTGAGGCTTTGACTAAAGTCCAGCTTTTAGCAGGACTTTAGTCAAAGCCTCACTGCTAAAATCCCTCAGATCAGACCTTTTTATACCATCTAGGAACCAATAAGTATAGAGATCTCAAACCGAGGACAGCAGAGCACAGGACTGCATCTAAGATGGTGATCTTATCCAGAGCTGATGAGTCATCTGTGACTCCCTCCTCCCTCTGTGCTGTGATAAGAAGCAGAGCAATTGATAGGAGAACACAGGATAAAATGCAATTTATACTGTGTTTTTGCTTCCAGTTAACAGCCGACAAATCTGGCAATGTATTAAAGGCTGTCTGAGCGAGCTTGTAGATGCTTTTGCCCTGAATCTACCTATATACATGGAAGCCTCCATTTCTGTCTGGAGATTTCTGATTGTGATTCTGTGAAGCCAAGTGTATCTGACTTCTGATTATTTGTGATCTGCTTTTGTCTGTTTTTATGTGTGGTTTTTATGCAGTCAAATGATAATTAAATGTTTTATATAATACAATAATATGTATTATATAAAAATATAATATATAATTACCATTTTAATGTGGATGAATTATAATAGATAGCATATTTAAGTTTATAAGAGTGTTGTGAAAGGAAACAGGTAGATTGTAAAATGAAATTTAGACATGCAACCTTCTTCCAAATAGACCCCACTTAACATAGTAGCCCACAGAGTCTTAATGATCAATAATGAGTTCAGTTTAATCGATTTCAGGAAAAAATGTAAATATATTTATATTGTTAACATTTGTGTTTGCCTGTTTTAAGACTATATAGGTTTTTGCACACTTATTTTGCAAGAAGTAGCCTTCATAGTTTTGTTTCTTACATAATGTTGGGTCCCTTGAGGACAGGCCTTCTCACCCCCACTTGATCTGTTTTGCACTCTTGTGATTGATTGAAAACAGGAACAAAGATAGGAATAATATGTTGCTTTTAGCAATGTTTCTAAGGATGTTTACCCCTTCGCCATGTGAGCTATGATGATGAGCGTCCTGCTTTTGCTGGCTCAGCCTCCCCTGCTGAGGGCTATATATACTGTGTGAGAAAGTAGAATAAAGGCTTGTCTGCAGAACCTGAAGTTGTGCTGTGTGTTAATCCCGGCATCCCTTGCTCAGAAGAACTACAGTTGCTGTGCTGGTGCGGCAAAGTGGAGGTCCCACTGAGATCTGAGAAAGAAGGGGTAGCAGACGAGGTCATTCCAGGCCTGTAAGGATGGACTGGGGTAAAAATGGATCCACAAGCAGTAAGAGAACTATAGAGGATTTTCTTAAGTCTATAGCTGCAGCAAGCCCATGGTTTTTGATAGGGGGAGGTTTGAACATCTCTGATTGGAAACAGGTAAAAAAAAAAGATTTGCAGAAATGGCTGCAAAAGGAGAGTGCCGATAGCATCCCTATATCTACCTTTTCACTATGGTGCCTGGTCCACGACGCCCTACTTACTGATAAAGTGAAAGTGAGGCTGGAGGTGTTGTGGCTAAAGAAATACTTAAAGAAATACAAGAGGAGGAGACTCACCGGTCCATAGGATACACGGAGGAGTCACATAGGGACTGAAAGGAAATGTCAGGGGTACCAGGGGGAACTTTGGAATCTGGCGCAGGACCAAGGCTAGCACTGAAGTCTGAAGGCTTTCAGGGACAAAACCAGATAGCAATAACCTCTGAGTCAGAAAATGGGGAAGACAGCCTCAGCTCCAGTGCAGAGGATAGTTTATCTGCTGAGGAAGAACAGCTAACACAGGAAATTAAGGTACTTCACAGAAGGCTGAAGTACTGTAAGGTGAAGGATTCCTTATGTGTGCCATCAGCCCCACCTACTTATAATGAGGAAGGAGGGAGGCCTGTTGGGGACTGACAGATGAGTGGGAGGCTGAAGAGGGCTCAGGGAAAAGAGGAGGTGTCTGTTTTCAGCCTGGGCACACAGTTGCTCTGGTCATAGAGGTACCTGATCTGAACAATCCAGGGCAGATGCTGAGACAACATGTGGCCTTGAGCTTTAAGGTGATTAAGCAATTGAAAGAGCATATGGCACTCAGGCCCCCTTTACTCTTGCCATAGTAGAATCTTTTGCAGCATCTAATCTTACACCTAGCAATTGGCAGCAGCTATGTGGTGCAGTACTATCAGGAGGAGATTACTTATTGTGGAGGAAGAATATCAAGAAAATTGTTTACAAACGGCTAGGTTAAATGCTCAAGTGGGACAGGCACAGTGAAACCTAGACATGCTAACTGGAGCAGGAGCTTATGCTGACTTGACCAATCAAATTGTGCTCGATCCTGCCGTATGTCTCCAAATGGCCGCTGCGGCTACCAAAGCTTGGAAAGCCCTGCAAAACAAGGCTGCTGGGGATTAGCCATCAAAAGTTTTACAAGGACATTCAGAACCATTTCAGTACTATGTGGATAGGCTATTGCAGTTGGCAGGGAGATTGTTTGGTGATGTCACCACACCTCTGCCCATAGTTAAGCAGGTAGCATTTGAGAATGCAAATAATACTGTAAAGAAGCCTTGTGGCCACATAAGGCAAAAAGCTTAAATGAATACATCCATATCTGCTGGGATATTGATGGGCACTTCATTCAGGGCCAGGTGATTGCCACTGCCATCAGGCCTGGGTGAGGACCCTGGACAACTGGGGAAAAAAACCTGCTTTAACTGTGGTGCCCCTGGACATTTAAAAAAAGAGAGAGAAAAAAAGAAAAAAAGAGGAAAAAAGAGAAAAAACCCACAGCTCCCTTGGGGAGCTACTGCCAGACCAGAAAAGTTCCCACAATGTAAAAGGGGGGCCCTTGGGCAGATGATGTTACACACCTGCCTGCCTCAGGGAAACTTAAGTTTGTCCATGTATCAGTAGACACCTATTCAGGAGTAATTTTTGCATCCTTGCATTCGGAAGAACTAGCAAAAGATGCCATTGCACACTGCCTATCTGCTTTTGCCTATATGGGCAAACCTGAGGTTATTAAGACAGATAATGGCCCAGCATATATCAGCAAAAATTTTTTTATCTTTTTGTTCATTCTATGAAATTTCCCATAAAACAGGCATACTGTATAAGCCAATGGGTCAAGCAATTATGGAAAGAGTCAATCAGGCCCTCAAGCAATATTTTCAAAAAGTAAAAAGGAGGGAGTTTGTATTCTCCCCATTATCTCAATTCTCCACCATTCTCTTTATTTTAAATTTTTTGACTGTGGATGCTGAAGGTTGCTTGCCTATGGAGTGCCATACACACGTTAGGGCTCAGAGCCTAGGATGTGTTCGTTGGAAAGATCTGCAAACAGGAAGATGGATGGAACCAACCCCCTTGTTGGCAAAGGTGAGGGAGGCTGTATGTGTTTTTCCTCCAGGAGTTGTTAAACCAGTATGGGTGCCAGAGCGGTACATACAGCGGTGACCCAGGATGAAAACCATGATGCTCCTTCTGCTTCAGGTGATGACTCTGGTAAAAACAACAGAATCACGGGTGATGTGGAATCTGGTGAGAAACCCCCACTTTTAATGCCAGTTAGTAAAAATAGCCCCCTCTTTCCATCACTTTTTGCTAGCAACATAATAGTGGGGACAGCTTTGCCCCAAGTTGATCCAGAACAGGGAAACATTACAGCTGCCTTTCCATTAATGGAGGCTCTTTGTTTTATTAATCTTAGTAACCTCTCATTGGTGAAGGATTCCCCCTTTCATCATGGATGTTTATTAATACATAATGCTTCTATTGCAGACTTTACTAATAATCATACTCATAGTAGGGTGATAGGATTTAGAAATATACTGCATCTCATCCTGAAAGAGGATTTGATCTATGGTCTCAAGCCTGCTCCTTGGTGTTGGGATGTTGATAGAGATTTTAATCTCCACCCTACAGTTATGTGGGGAGAATGTATCACTCAAGAGCCTGATTTGGTTAAAGGTAGGAAAGACACGTGGTGGTATGGCCTTAGGCCCACAATGAAAAATTCTGACTTTCCCTGGTATAAGTAATTGTGTTTAATGCCACTGCCAGTTTTAACCAAACAGATCTTTTTGAAACCTTTATTTGTAATAGCCAGAACCAGGAAACAACCGAGGTGCCCCTCAATGGAAGAATGGATCAAGAAAATGTGGAATATATACACATTAGAGTACTACGCAGCAGTAAAAAACAATGACATCTTGAATTTTGCATGCAAATGGATGGAAATAGAAAATGCTATCCTGAGTGAGGTAACCCAAACCCAAAAAGAAGATTATGGTATGTATTCACTCATTAGTGGACCCTAGCCATAAAACAAAGGACACTAAGCTTATAGCTCACAAGCCCAGAGAAGCCAAATAGCAAGCCAAACCCAAAGAAAATCATATATAGATCCTTTTGGAAA
>PVIU01034676.1:0-11088 GCA_004026605.1 Ondatra zibethicus | reverse complement strand
GGATGAGTGTTCCCCTTACTCCACATCCTCTCCAGCATAGGCTATTATTGGTGCTTTTGATTTTAGCCATTCTGACAGGTGTAAGATGGTATCTCAAAATTGTTTTGATTTGCATTTCCCTGATCGCTAAGGAAGTTGAACATGACCAAAAAAAATGTTCAGTGGGGGAAAAAAAATTAAAAAAAAAAAAAGTACAGTCTTAGGAACCCTGCGCCATCTTCTGGCATCCTCAGGCACAGCTTTCACACAGTGCGCAGACATGTAAAAGCAAAGCACCCACACAAAATAAAAATAAATAAATCTTTAAATATGTATATACACAAGATAAAAACATCTAATGAAATGAATATTCAAGTGACTGTTAAGTTTTCCGAATTGAGAAAAGAAAACTTGTTAGCACTGAAGCAATAAAGTCAAGAATGGGAAAGGGTTATCTGAATGGCTGTGTCCCCAGCACCTTGATCTCTACAAAGGAAACAAAGCCCAATTCTGTAGGCCTGATGCTTTTTAAAAAAGCAACTTACCAAGTTTATGGTGATGTGCTATTGGCAATTTTATAATTTACACACCAAAAAATTATACAAATAAACAAAATTACCAAGTCTAATTATTTCTTTTATCTGGTAGTTCATCATCAATAAAAACAGAAAAGACTCAATAAATGCCATAGGAGGAAAATGTGGCTCAGCAATTGATGCATAATCACATTTGTCATTTCTACTCTAAAGTCTTGCTATCCTTGTCACTCATTTCTGTGACTTTATTGGAAAAGTTATCTCTACAAGAAATTAAGTCAAGAAATTCATTTCTACCTGCATTTTTTCTTTTTGATATTTTTATTCCAAGACATACTTTACTCCTACAGAATTTCTCAGATGAAAGCAAAGTTCAAGATAGGTTACTGCACACAAGTCTAATTAAAGATTTGAGAAAAATATGTCTTTTGACCCAGAAAAACACACAAAAAATATGTATTCATTTCGTTTCTAGCAAACCCAAATTTTTTAAGGTAGAAGCTTAAAATGGTTGAACAAATGCTAAGTATAAACATAGCATATCTGCTGAGGTGGCGGGGTTGGATGAGAACACTGTCGAGGACCCAGAGTCTTGTCGTCCACAATTTGAAGATACGTAGTAACTGAAAGTCCATCCTAAATGATATTGGGAGGTGCAAATACAGAAATAAGTGGCATGTGGCTCCGTTATGAAGTACTCTCCTTACATGTCACATTACTGAGAGAAGAACTAGGTAGGGGGCTTTTACTTAGTTCCCAAGCTGGGGAGCAAATACAGTTGCTAAACTATAGAGAAGGCTTAAGTTTTGAACAGCTCACAAATTTCTTTCATCTTATCTGTTCTATCTTTGGAAACAATATGATACTTATCTTCTAAGCCACAGCTTTGAGGGGGAATAACTTAAGAATTTCAGAAAAGCTAATGGGCTTCTCTTAGATCTTTTTTTTTTTTAATGTTCAGGCATAAATGCTTTGCTCTCCATTTGTGTCACAGTAATTGAGCCTGAGTGGCTAGCTGACTTGTAATTGGCCATACCCTTCAAATATGACCCTTGAAGCCACAGCGCAGGATATTGCAAGTAACCATTTTTAAGAGCATTAGGTGCATGTCCAATCAGGCTACTTGCAAACTACTGCTGTTTAGGTCAAAAATCTTGAGACCTAACTTGTATAGAACGGTGACCTATGTGTCCCCTTTTATCTCTGCAGTCATTTTATGCCAAGCTACTCTGCTTTGTTCTCTCTATGTGCTTTTGTTCATCTGAAGATTCTTACAGAGGTCTTTGATCATGATCAATTGTTGCTCTACCTGAAATTTATAAATAGAGAAGATACTGCTTAACATGTCTCTGCAGCTGAAATGAGAGTGTGCTTCCCTCTCCAATCATCCACTGATACAACCCCCTTTTCCAAACCATATAAATGAATGGTCTAAGCTCCCTGACAGAGCCCAGCTCCTTTTAACCTGCTGTTGTTGGAAATCACCCTCCTCCCCCCACCACTACCACTGCACTGAGGAAGTTCCATGGCTATGGGCCCCTCCACTCAGAAACATTCAACGAGACTCCATAATAGTTGTGAATTTTAGCTTCCACTCTAGTGTGCTAAGTATTTAACAAAGATCCAAGTTTTAAGATTGTGAAAGAAAAATAACATTTTATTGAATACTTACCAAATGAAAAGGATTTCATAGACATTATCTCAATCACTTACTCATGAGTAACATATTAACTGTCTGACAATTGACCATAAGCAAAATAGACGCTCCATAAGCAAAAAAGGACGCTCCTACCTCCACATAGCTTGCAATCAAATGTGAAAGGCACATTCCTTAAAATAATCATCTACTTCTTCTTCTGGGCATAATGCAATTAAGTCACAGCAAAGAAAGACTCCTGCAGAATTAACTACTTAAACACAACTACATCATAAAAATTATACTTTAAATGCCTGTCTGAGAGAGCTTTGGTACAACTGGGACTAAATGAACTAAACTTCCAGAAAGTAGGCAAGCATTCCAAGCCCTGCAATGTACAAAAGAATAAAGGGAACTCTACAGATAGGAGAAAAGGAAACTACATAGCAACAGAAGTTCAGGAAGAAATGAAGAAGAGAATAGGCTCACACGTGTGGTAATATCAATAAATATTCACTTCATATGGCAGTAGTAATACTTCTTTATATAATGCATATTAAATAAAAATAATAAAACAAAAACAATACCAAACATGCCCTAAGGTTTCTATGCAGATATGGCAAAAAAATAATTTTTATTACAGTAAAATAATCCACACATGCATGTTAGAAAATCTAGGGTAACCTCTTAAGTATAACATATCACTGGGCAGTAGTGGTACACACCTTTAATCCTAGCACTCAGGAGGCAGAGGGAGGCAGAACTCTGAGTTTGAGGGCAGCCTTGTCTACAAAGTGAGTTCCAGGACAGTTGAGGCTACACAGAGAAATTCTGTCTTAAAACAAACAAAAAGAATGCATAAGAAACTATCAGTAGGCAAATGAACTTTTTACTATTTTAATCAGTATTAACTTTGGAGAAAAGGAGTCTAGAGAATGAACCTAGAATTTTGTGCCCTACAGCTTGCTCTGTCACTGAGTTATCTAACTAGTCTCCAATATGTTCTTAAATGAATCCAAATGACAGTAAGAATGACTCTCAAAAAACAAAATGAAGTTAAAAGACATTCTCCCCAATTATAAAATTTACTCCAAAGCCACAGGAAATAAGACATTGTAATGCTGATGTACAGAGAGATTAATGGAATGCAACTGAGAACCAGTCTGTCAATGTTTCAAAACAGTAAACATAACCACCTGTAATCTCAGCAGTCCTTCTCTTAGCTGTATACCCAAAGGAGTTAGAAACATACCTTTTACGTAAATTTTTCAGGACTCGCAAGGTGGGTTAGTCAATAAAGATGCATGCAGCCAAACCTCCTGGTACTGTGAGTTCAATTTGTAGAATGAACATGGTAGGAGAGAATCGAATCATCCAACAAACTGCCCTCTGACTTCGGTAAACAAACATTCATACACACACACACACACACACACACACACACACACACACACAAATAATGAAAGTAAGTGTTTGTAGCACCATTATTCAATATATATGTTCATCCATTAATGAATAAACACTAAATGTTATGCCCACCCACTGGTAACTTTTTAACATAAAAAGTATCAAAATATTTATTTTTGCTACAAGATAACTTCAAATGCATTACACACATTAAGTGAAAGACACATAGAAGACCAAATTTCATTAACTGGCCAAACTAGCCTAATCCAGAAGCAGATAACTTGATGTTTTCTGGGATTTTGCACTGGAGGAAAAATTAAAATGGGTTAATGAGTATAGTTTCCATTAGAGGTGACACAAATATTCTAAAATTAACAATGATGGTTTCCCTAGTCTGAATCAGCCTAAAATTCACTGAAGTGAATACATGAAAAGAATGAATTTCATAATATAGAAATTATATCTCAATAATGTTGTTATGATTTTTAAACTAACTATATTATCCTTATGAGAACTTACATTTTAAAATGAACACATACAGTCACAAATTAAATAATAAAATATAATAAAATTTTAATGGGCTGCTCAGTGTGGAAAATTGCCTACCACCAAGCCTGGTGATCCCCAGTCCCTGGCACCCACATGGTAGAAGGAGAGAACCAACTCCCACAAGCTGTCCTCTGACCTCATACAGGGACACACATGCACACAAAATAGACAAATGTTATAATTTTTTTAAAAAATTAAAGGGACACAAAAATAGAACTTTATTATAATAAAAAGATGGAAAAATAAATCATTCAAACATTAGCCTGAGGAAACCTGGCTGTCATAATTATCAGATAAAGTAAATTATAAACCAATAATCATTACAGATAAAGGACAACATTGAATATTAAAAAGAAATCAAAATCCTTCAATACCTTTATAATAGTAAGAGGTCAATATCATATATCGATATCATATAGATATGAGGTTCTGGAAATCAAATCCATAGCTTTCCTGCATGCCCATCCCCACAGAATTCGTATTTTTCTCATTGGCACATTGCTCGTTGGACTTTCATTTTGAAGAATACTGGTTTTTCTTGCTAACTAAGAAGCCATTTGATAAGCAGTCTTATTTTTCAGGTACACTGTGCATTAAAATTATATATACATTATGCCTGGCTGAGCTAATCTGAGAGGATAAGATGAATACAGTTTCTTCCTCATTACACATTTATTCTCACGCCGTTTTCATTGATTTCTCAACTTCTAAAATAAACTATCTATTCACTTTAGTAATCTTTGTATTTGATCATTGTTCTTCTTCAATAGACTGGGGGGGGCAGGTTATCAGTTACCTACTGTTTTAATCCAAAAACTCTTGTTTGAAGTTGATTCTGCTTCCCATTCAAACTGCTCACCATTTATCATTGAATTATGTCATCAGCTCACTATAACGGGCTGGAGAGATGTCTCAGCAGTTAAGAGCACTGGCTGTTCTTCCAGAGGTCCTGAGTTCAATTCCCAGAATTCACATGGTGTCCCACAATTGTCTACAACTATAGTCCCATAGGATCTGATATTCCCTTCTGGTATGCAAAGGTCGATGCAGACAAAACACCCATATACATAAATATATAAATCATTCTTAAAAGTTCAATGTGGAAATTTCTCTGGATCATATTTTGGGGTACTCCTTTGAACTCTGAGCATGTTCTAACAACTGTACCCAAATCAGTTCCTGAATTATGCCAAAAGATCAAATTGATAGTTGACAATAATTTAATGCAAATATTTAATATTGTTAAACTTCTATCTTCCTATAGAACAACTAATCCAATCAGTTTGAATTAGAGTTATTATTGCCCTGGGCAATTTGCCATCTTACCCAAAACTCTTGGTCATGGGAACCTCAAGTGAACTCATATAAACTGTGGCCTAGTACTTGAAGGATATTGTTTTACCAGTGTAACTTTGGGGTTAAAGCCTTGGTTAATTTAATGCTAAAATCACAGAGAAAAGAGAAGATGAAGCTTTAAAAGAGTCACACAAACCTGGACCCAAGTCAAAGTTGTGACTTTGAGCAAAGTATGTCACCTTTCTGAGTCTCATCTCCCCATCTATGAAGTGGACAGAGAAAAAAACACCAAGTTCAAATCAAAATGTCAAAAGAAAGAAAAGCAAATAAGGTGAAGGAACTGGCCAATGACCCATGTATGGCTCCAATAGTAAGGCGTTTCTGAGGTGTTGCACACATTTGAATTAAGTCTCAGCAGTAGCTGATCACACATACATTACCACCATCAACTGTGACTACTACTTGGATTGCTTCATCAACTATCTTACTTTCCCTATCTTAATTCTTTTAGTTCATTTCTGACAATCACTCTGTGAGACAGTATGAAGTCTCACAGGAGCTAACCACAAGAGCTTTACAGTCTCAGCCATCTGGATCTGAACTGTAACTTCTCAGCTTAGTAACCATGCAACCTTGGGCAAGCTATAAACCCCTCAGCTAAAGAGTATCAGTCTTATCATCTGTGACAGGAATGGAATTCCTTCTTTGTGGTACTCTTGGATGGATTTGAGAGTGTTGTATAAATAAAGTTCCTCACACATAACAGGCGTTTAATGCTGGACTACTTCCTTCTCTCTTTCTCAATTTAATAGGACTATGACAACTGTTTTATATTACTTTATCACTTATTAAATCTAAAAAACATGTTTGTAGAAATAAATGTAGCAGAGAAATTAAAACTCAAATCATCCTATAAGAAACAGACAGTATAAAATTAGATTTTTTTTATCTCAGGTTTTTTCAGTATTACTCTTGAAAATGGTGTTATTTTTATTTGAATGTGGTGTTATTTCTCAGTTTTATTCATCTGACAACTGCTTCAATAGTGTTTTCTTGGGGTTGTGTTTACTGAATGAAAGCATATTGTGACATTTGAAAAAAACCATTTATAGAGGCCCCATGTTGGCCAAAGGTAGACGATATAGATGTCAGGCAAGCAGAATAAGAAATCAACCTCGTAGCTAATTTCAACAAGTCTCAAATGTCAATTCCCAGAAATGCTGTAGCTGGCCTCTCCCCCAGAACCCTGGGACAGGATTCGACCTTGGACAGAAAACTGTTCACAAACTTGTTTCTTCAACTCCCCTCACCCATTCTAAACCTTTATTTCTTTCTCCAACTCCTTTCATCCACTGACCTGACAATTGTAACTTTAAATTATCCCATAGTGAAGAATAGGGGGTATATAATAAAAGAAGATTCATTAGCAAAAAGGTAAAATGTTTCAGATAGGAGGACTGGGCTCTGCTGATGAATTTCACAGCATAGTAATAGTAGTTAATATAGCATGTCATAGGACTGGAGAGATGGCTCTAGGGTTAAGAACACTTGTTATTCTTCCAGATGACCTTGGCTCAACTCCTAGCACCTACATAGCAGCTCGCAACTTTCTGTAACTCCCATTCCAGGGGATCCAAAGCCCTCTTCTGGCCTCTGAGGGCACTGCCCACATGTGGTGCGTAGATATACATGGAGGCAAGACAAAACAAAAAGATTCTAAGAGCTGGAAATGGTGAATGACTCCAAGGAAACAGCATCTTCCAGATACAAGAGGACTGATGTGCAAATGGACTCACAGAGATTGTGACAGCATGCACAAGACTTGTGCAGGTTCAAACCAGACAAAATCCCAGCCCTGGGAAAGAGAAGTAGACACAAAGTCCCACCTATAACCAAGAAGCCATTTGCTCAGGTCTAGCCAGAGTGGAGCATGCCTATAAAACACAGCATTCAGAAGGCAGAGGCAGGTAGATCTCTGTGAGTTCCACGCCTGGTCTACAGAGTGAGTTCTAGAACAGCCAGAGCTATATAAAGAGATTCTGCCCCCCCCGCACCAAAAAAAAAACTAAGGAAAACTGAGGAGGGGGAGGAGGAGGAGAAGGAGAGGAGAGAGGAAGCATCTATACTCGTACCTTCTAGAGAAGGGGAAATCAATTTTGTCCAGCAGAATGTCCCTAGATATATCCACCACATTCCAGAGCAGGCCACATGCCCAGAAGTAGTTAGCCAACACAAACTAGGTATGTGCTTGTTTTGTTTTTGTATTTTTGCCTTATTAGGTTTTTTATTAGTTTTTGTTTGTTGAGGCTGGAGAGATGGCTCAGCAGTTAAGAGCACTGGCTGCTCTTCCTGGAGGACCTGAGTTCAATTCCCAGCACCCATATGAAAGCGCACAACTGCCTGTAATTCCAGTTTCAGGGGATCCAACACCCTCACACAGACATGCATGGAGGCAAAACACCAATGCATATAAAATAAAAATCAACAAGTTTTTTTTTAAAGAAATTGCTTGTTTTGACTTTCATTTTTTTTCAGGACAGGGTTTTTCTGTGTAACCCTGCCTGGGTGTCCTGGAACTTGCTTTGTAGACACGATGGCTTCAAACTCAGAGAGGCCCCTGCCTCCTCCTGTCTCTGCCTCCTGAGTGCTGGGATTAAAACCGTACACCAACACAGCCACCCCATAATATTTTTTGAGAGAGAGAGAGAGAGAGAGAGAGAGAGAGAGAGAGAAAGAACATGAAGTTGGGTGGGTAAGGAGGTAGGAGAGATATGGGAGAAAGTGGGGAAGGGAAAGAATATGATTAAAATATGCTGTATAAAACAATTACTTCCCTTATGGGTGAGATTATAATATAATTGCATCATTTCCCCTTCTCCTTCTTTCCTCTAAACCCTATTGGCTCTCTTTCAAATCCATGGCCTTTTTTTCATCTTTCTTATATAAGTAAACACAAAGATATTCCTATATATAACATGCTCAATCTATATACTGTTACTTGTATAATACAACTTCAGGAGTGATCATTTGGTAATGGATAGCCAATTCATGTGCTCCTCTCTGGGGGAGACTATTTCTACTTCTCCCCACGTTCTTTATTTGCCTGTAGTTCTTTTTGAAGGGTTGAGGTCTCATGGGCTTTCCCCTGTCGACTTTGGCATGTCTATTGGTGCTGTCCTTGCTAATATCATGTTTAGGCAGCTATGTTGGTGACACTTTATAAGTGTCGCTTCTCGCATTATCAGGAAACACAATCTTACAATAAACCCCCCAATACTCTGGCTCTTCCAATCTTTCTACCCCATCATCAGAAATGTTCCCTGAGTTTTAGGTGGCGGGATTCTCTTGTAGATATATTCACTGTGACTAGGCTCTACAAATTTTTAATTGTCGGTGACTTTCTGTAATGATCTCTGTGTGTTGCAAAACAAAAGTTTCTTGGATGATGTTGAGATCTACACTTACCTGTCAGTATGAGGATAAATATTTAGAATGTAGTTAGGGATGATGCTGGTTTATCAAAGTAGTTCTCCAAGATCTATGACTTCTCTAGCCCTTGGTAGTTGGCTAGCTTTCTAGTACCAGGAATAGTTTCCCTCTTGTCAAATGGGTCTTGATTCCAACTGTTGGTTGGCATCAAGGTATGCATGACACTACTGCATCCTTAGGGTTATCATGCCACATTGGTCATTGTTCTGATTCATAGGCATCATAACTGTCTAGGGCTCTTGGTTGCTTCCCACCTTTGGAAACTTTCATGGCATCTTCTGGTACCATGAAATCTAGTCCTCAAGAAGCAGGCATTCTGGTCAGTTCCAGGTTAGAGGCCTTTGAGCCCTGTGTCTGAAATGCATGGTATCTTAAGTGATAGGGATTTACCTTCCACCTCTTGGAGGACAACCAAGGGCAATAGAAATAGTCTGTAATGTTCTAGTAGTATCTTAGAAAGCTCCACCAATTCAAAAGAGGGCTTCTCATGTATGCTGTTTGGATTTCTGTTAGGTGGTCTTCGGTCTTAAAGGGAGCATTGTCAGCCCAAAAGAAAAAATAACATTTAAGCTATATAGTGTATTTATACATAGAATTACGTGCATTATTATTTTAGGTAGCTAGTTAATAATATGATTCTTGAAGACTTTTTCAGACATTCTTACTGTTATTTGACCCTCCTCCCTCCCTCTTCTGTATTTATCTCCCTCCCACACTGTAATTAAAGCCTTTCTTTTCTTCATATAAAAAGTTTAAAACCTATACACATAAAAATAAATCTTTAATAATAATAATAATAGCATATAATATAATCTAGAATTCCTGAAAAGTTGATTTTAAATGTTTTTACCACAAAGAAAAAATGATTGTGTAAAGTGATATAGGTTCATAAATTACTCTGCTTTGATCATTGTACAATGAACCATGAATTAAAATATAATATTGAAAACCATAAATATTTACTATTATTTTTTCAACTAAAGAGATAAGACTTTTTTAATTGACCCCTTTCCTACTTGGGTTTCTTTTTTCTTGGGATAAAATATTACCTAAAAACCATTTGGGGGATGAATTTTTTTCTTACAATTCCATGTTATAGTCTATCACTGAGGGAAATCAGAGCAGGAACTCAAGCAGAGATGTAGTAAGAGGCGTGCCGGCTGCGTTCCCGGAGCCTGATTTCCAGCACAGGGTCCCTTGTCCTGCCTGGCTCCCAGTGCCCGAAATAATTACACGGAAACTGTACTCATTTGAATACTGTCTGGCCCATTATTTCCAGTCCCTTATTGGCTAACTCTCACATATTATTTTAGTCCATCTCCATTAATGTGTATGGCCACTTGACTGTGGCTTACCGGCATGAGTCTAACCAGTGTCCATCTTGGGCCAGAGAAACATGACGTCTGTCACACTGCCTTTTCTTTTACAGTATTTTGTTTTGTCCACTCCACTATGGATGAATGGTGCTTATTGGCTTGATTCCCCTTGCTTGTTCTCAGCCTGCTTTCTTGTACAACAAGGATCTCCTGCCCAAGAGTAATACAGCTCACAGTAGGCTACGCCATGCCATATTAATCAATTATCCCCCATTCTTCCATCATCTTTGAAAAAGGAGCATCTCAGAGATTTCTATTTAGTTTTTGTTTTTGTTTCCTTATAAGCTCATACTAGGTTTATCTTCTCTCACACCTGCCCAGAGCAGAGGCATGAGGAATAAACTTCATGGGGCTTCTGTACTGTATTTAAGTATGTTAGCTCTAGTAGTTTTAGTCTTTGGTTATTTTAATAAATAGTCCTTATCAATTAGTAAGAATTAATGAACAACAGCATTCGGGAGGCAGAGACAGGAACTCTGCAAGTTCAGGGCCAGCCTGGTCTACAAGAGCTAGTTCCAGGACAGGCTCCAAAGCTACAGAGAAACCCGGTGTTGAAAAACAAAACAAAAAAAAAAGAATTAATGAACAAGTGATAAAGCATACTTAATAATACCATAGAATGGGGAAAAGAACACTTGTAAATATACATGGATTTGCCAAAGCCAATTATATAGACATAGAGATCATAATTATATTAACATAATGAAGCTATTATTCCTCCTTATCATCCTTCTATTTTGATTTGGTGTACATTCATTATACATAATTTTCAAGGATATCATGTATTTCATGTGTTTTTCCCATAACCACACTCTCATAC
>PVIU01034675.1:0-11089 GCA_004026605.1 Ondatra zibethicus | reverse complement strand
CGGGAGGGATGGGGGTGGGCCTTGGACTTCCAACAGGGCAGGGCACCATGCCCTCTTTCAAGGAAAAAGGGGGAGGGAGGAGGGGTGGGGTGGTAGTGGGAGGGGACCGGGAGAAGGGAAAGAAAGGTAAAAATTTTATTTCTTTAATTATGTTCTTGAATGGAAAAAATAAAACAAAACAATGTATGGGAAAAAAAAGAGTCAAAGGACTTTGGAAGGAAGAAAACTTATTAAACCATGTCAATAATTTTGTAATGAAATACCATCTTGTTAACCTCCAAGTTCCATGGTTCAGAGTAGGAGCATTATGGGTAAATCATGCCCACTCAAGTCCCAAGAAATTCCAAATGTGACCTTATTTGGAAATAAAGTATATACAAAGGAAGCTAAACTGGGATGAGATCATTAAGATGGCCTGTAAACCAAAATTACTGGCATTTTTATATAATATATAAGCTTGAAAACAGAATCTCCAAAGGATGTAGGGAGAAAGTCATATAAAGATGAAGGAATTGTTTAGGGAGATAGATTTACAAACTAGCTTTTACCATCATCCACCAGAAAGAGAGAAAAGATCATGAATGCTACTGAAGATGTGGAGAAAGGGACATACTTAGATTTCGCTGTTGGGAAGGTGAATTAGTATAGTCATTATAGAAAATAGTGTGGATGGTCCTCAAAAAATTTAGTGCCATGTGATCTAGCAATCCTGTTGCTGGGAATATGCCCAAAGGAAATGAAACCAGTATGCTTGGTACAGTACTACAAGAATCAAAAGATGGAAGCAACCTAAGCCTCCATCAGTTGATTAACATATGATGAAAATGTGATGGATACACATAATGGGGCACTGCTAAACCTGAAAAAAAAAAGGTATCTCAAAATGAAGGAGAATAACAAAGAGGTCTAGAAGGCTTTTCTCAAAAGCTACAATATTGGCATAGGAAATAAAACAAGTTGGCAATTAGGAAAATTAAAACACACACACACACACACACACACACACACACATACACCATACCTTACACACAAACACTCTAGCCCAAGGCTATCTCGATAGAATCTTCTGGAGCAACTGGCAGAGATTCACAGTCACTCCAGAGTACTGGAAGGAGATCTCTAGTTCATTATCCTGCTAAAACACACACCCCAGACTAGAAATTTAGATGCTACAAGGACATAGGATATATGAAGTTATATGTTGACCTACACAAAGCAGCATTTTCAAGAAAGCTGGTGCTAAGCAAATGGCTCACAAAGCTTGAGTTATCTAACCCAAGTAGGGCCCTTGAGCTACTAACCTTTCTTTCTATGTGTCAGCTTTCTGCTTCCCTTTGAAATGTATCTTTTTTTTCAAATAAACTGACTCTGCTTCTTTTGAAACTCTGTATCTCTCTGCTCCACTCTTTGTTCCAAGACACAGATCTCGGAAACCCTCCAGAAATTCCCACTGAACCCTCCAGAAACACCCACTCAACCCCCAGCATCAGTCCATATGAGGATGCTAGGACGCAAAGTGGAATAAGACAGGGTAAGGACCTCACATATACTTGGAATACAAAAGGTTTATTTCACACAAGCAGGGAGCAGAAATGGGGATTACCAGGAGCTAAGAATACAGGGAGAGTTTAGGATCAAAGGATACACAATGTCAGACAGAGGAATAATTTCGAGATATTTACAGACTATGCAGTGACTATAGTTAATAGCAATATATTATGTACTTGAAGACCTTGAACTGAATAGATTTCAAATATGCTTACCACGAAGAAGAAAAAATAATAACTATATGAAGTAATGTAAGTTAATTACCTTAATTTACTCATTCCTCTGCATGCTTGCAATTTCAGACATAAAAAGCCTAAGAAAACATATTTCTTAAAAATTAAGACAGTGGTGATTACTTGAGAATATATTCTGTGAAGAAGTCTTCAAGAAAGTGTTTGTTTAAAGTTTAGCCACAAAGAAGAATTGAAAGGTAGAAGGTACAATCCTAACCGAATAAGAAAAGATGAAACTTGCTTGAGATATTTTTGTTGTACTGATGATTTGGCTTTTTGGGGGTAGGGCTGTTTGTTTGTTTGTAAGACAAAACTCACGGAGCCTCTACTGGCCTTGCAGTCACTAGGACCTTAAGAGATCCTCCTGATTCCACGTCCCCAGTTGCTGAGATTATAGGTATTATACAGAGCCGTGCCCAGTTGTGCAGGTTGCTGGAGCCTGAACCCAGGGCCTCTTGCATGCTAGGAAAGCACTCTAACAACAGAGCTGCATCCCTAGCCCTGGAATCTTTGTAAAGAAAAACTTAGGTCAAGAGTGAGATCCCAGAACCAAGATCAACAATGTTCTCTCACTAGTAATGCAGAGCCTTTACAAGCGTGAAGGATTCTCCACTATGTTACTAAAACAGATAATGGCTTCCCAAATTCCAAGAGGACGGAATAGAGCAGGGTGGGGGAAAGAAGGAAGGATCCAACTGGATGAATAAGAAAAGGAAGAAGAACAAGCAGATCAACATGTATTGTGCAACTAGTTCCTGAAAAAAAAAATGTGTCAGCAAGTCGCAGGCCAGCTGCCATTGGCAAGGAACTGGCCTCAATTCTCTGGGTAAGGGAGGCTGTGACACTGACTGAAGGTGAATATCAACACTGATTTAACCATTTCAAAAAGATTCATCAACAGCATCAAGTTCATAACATGTAGCATATGCAAACACCCCCACAAACAGGCACTCCGAACCCTAATCTAACCAGAATAACTTGAATGTAATCAGCTAAAAGTTGCTGGTAAGAATTATTCTATTTGATCTTTTGAAGTTCAGGATTTGTTTCTTTTTATAGAGAACCTGCATTTCATCAAAAGGAGAAAAAAATACTATCTGGCTTTTATAGCCTTCTTGGTACTTGGTCTTTGGTGTCTTGGTACAAAAGCTACAAGGTTAACTTGCATTCTCTGAGGAAAGAAAGAATTGCTTTCATGTATTCTTCCCTAAGATGTTTAACACACAGAAAAGCCCACTGTGTGAGGACATTCCAACAAAGCAAGATGAGAAATAGAGATACTGGGAAACGGTTAGGCAGAGAGTGAAGAAAAAAAGCCATCCCTTTAAACTGTGCCTTTTAGATAAGAGAGTAGCAAAAACATATCCACTGAGCAAACACTGTGTGAGTGAGTCTGGGCTGGTCTCTACTTGGGAAAAGTATCTGGTGGAATTTATGTTCTTCACAGGGCTATACGATGCACTGAGTGAAGAGAAGACAGGGCAGACTGGAAGGAAAACCCTGGAAATGCAAGCCAGTCTTGGAAGCATGTCTTGCAAAGGTAGAAAAAAAAAGCCATTGGTTCCATTCAAAGTTGCATCTGTGCACCACGCTGTGTTCTAGGTTCCTGGAGAATAGCTGAAGAAAATCAAGCTGTTACTCTCAGGAAGTGATCCATTAGTGACAGCGAGTCAGGGTACACAACGAATATGTACATAAATAAGGCAAAGTGCGGAAAGAAGGCAAAGGAAAATAAGGCAAGACAAGGGACCTAGAAGAAAGGGAAGGAGGGAGGATGAGAGGAAGGGAGCGAAAGAGAGGCTTCTCTGAGAAGCGAACATTGGAGTGTAGGTTAGAGGAAGTACAGAAGTGAGGCTCGTTGATCATCTGGGGGAAAACACTCCAGGTAGTTGGAAGAGCATGTTCCAAAACCCTGAGGTTGGAATGTAGGGGAAAGACTGTTGCAAGAAAAGCAAGTCAGTGAAAAGAGATGATATCAGCAAGGTCAGACTATGCAAGTCAAAGCAAGAAATGTGGGTGCTTTGCTGAGGAAACAGAAGCCACCTGTGGGGTGTTGGAGAAGAGGGGCGCCATTCTCTTTGTTGCATTTTAAGTGGTCACTGCATCTTCAACAAGCTTTTTTAAATCCTTGCCTCTGTGCTAAATACTAGGCACAAAAAGTAACAGGCAGACACTGCCTTATTACTGTTGTTATTATCATTAAGATCACCAGCACCTGAGGCTGGAGAGATAGCTCAGTAGTTAAGAATACTGGCTGCTCTTCCTGACGTCCCAGGTTCAATTTCTAGCACCCACAAGGCAGCTCACAACTACTTTGGATTCCAGTTCCAGAACATCTGACATCTGGCTTTCATGGGCATGCACACATATGATATATGCAACCAAAACATCCACATGTGTATAACAAATATTTTTAAATTATTTTTAAAAGCCCATTGGCAGCTATGTAAATAACATTATAATCACCACCACCACCAGTTTTCAACATCATCATTACTATCACCAGCATCACCATGACCATTGTCAAAACGTTGCTATTTTCAACATGACCAATGTCCAATGCAGCTTCCTGAGTAGTCAGCCATGATTCAAAACCATTTTCTTCTAGGACGAACTGGGTGTATGTAGTCAGAGTCAGGAAAACATCTAATTTCTGTGCAGCTGCCTGAGTTTGTAAAGCGACTTGACCTATGAGAACAAATCAGTAGGTTAGGCCATTGTGTCAGATCAAATTGGCAGATATATGGCATGCCATAGCAAGACTGCTACCTGACTAACCAACCTGCTTTCTGTATATGAGTTTCTTTACAAAACAAGCATCCCACACTCAGAATTAGTCTCTTTTCTGTGGCCTCTCCTGAAGACGTGGGTCTTTGAGAACTCAAGGAAAGGAGTTCTTCCCCAGATCTATAGATAAGTTCCCACTGGGTCAAGTGATTAGAGCTATGATCTGATTCTGTTTGTCCTTACTTTGCAGAATTTAATTTCAGAACCTGAAATTCCTCCTCAGAAATAAAAATAGTTCTGTTTCCATTGTCTTTGGCACTTTTAGAGCATCCTGTTTATTGTTTCCTATGTGACCATCTCCCTTCTCACTAATTCTAAAATTCACAAGGACAGAGATTGTGTCTCATCCATTTCTGTACCCCCATAATTTGCTCCCTAAATTTGATTCTCACTGAAATAAGTCGTTGTTTTCTCTTTCTTGATATATATCTCCATCAGGCATTTGTAGGGAAAAGTACAAAGACATTGTGATACTAAGGAAACATAAAGGTGCTGCAAGTGGAGCTTTTGATCATTGACAAAGAAGGTGGGAATGAGAAAGAGGAGTCCTTGGTGACTGAAAAATAGCTCCTTCCAAGAAGGTAATACCCATTATCCGGTTGACAATTCTCTCTGTAAATCCTGCTACCCATGTCAAAGTCCTTTCTGGAAGCTTATCAAAGTTTTTCAGACAGTATTACAGCTATGAATAGAACGCAGCATGAATGCCACATTACTCATGATGAGAAAGATAGCAGTCCCAACACGGCAACCAGAAATAATATGCCAAGGGTTTATATGGGTTGCAAATAGCTTCAACAGTCTGTAAGATTAACACAATCCCTCAAACTGCAAGTTTCTTTTTACTTTTACTGAAAAGTTTTTCTTTTGTTTAAAAAACAAAAGGCAACAAGGAAAAATTCCATGGAAAAGAGTTATTATGGGAGCTGACTCATGAACAGTATCATTTCAAAAGTATCCCTTCTAAAATATAAGCGGAGGGGCACTGCCTCTTTCATATGATGATCCTTATAGGTCATTTCAGTGTTAATTATCATGAAAAATCCTGAAATTGCAGGGCATTTGATCCAGCAACTATTCCCATGGTAAGGAGCATCATATCAGCCCTATATAGAATAAATATTACAGATGCCACAACGCAAAATGGGACTTTGTGATCAAATCCCAAGAAGGGAAGTTTCTAACCTACAACCTGTTAACCAAATCCAGGCTTTCTTGGGAGCGCATCCTAATCTCTAAATTATGCTGAAGGCTAATAAATGTAGCTTCCAATGACATGCAAGTATGAAAAATAACACAGAACAGTACTATCCTTTGTGAATAACTTCAGATAGAAGAGGAGGGTAGACCCAACACATTACACATCGAATGACCAAGTTAAAATCTGGATGGAGCTACCATTCACAAGCTTTCATGCTCCATAACATTCAGTGCCAAAATTAAAGTCCAAGCAATCTGCCTGGGAAATGATGAAACCTGATCATCATGACACTTTAGAGGGGGCCCCAGCATGACCTTGAGGCATTATTTATTATTGGTGTTTGCTTACTTTCCCCCCAAAGCCTGTGGTTTATCCATAACATCTGGGCTTCATCATTGACTGGAAAGCATGAGAGCCTTAATGCTGAGTGAGGCAATGGAAACAGAAAAGGATGTCGGAAGATTGTCAACAGGCATTCAGACATTGCCAAATGTCATGTTCTTTTCCAAGGAACATTCAGGATGCAAATAAAAATCATATAACACTTCTCTTTGGCAAAGGAATGGGCAGAATTTGTTTTTTGTCTTCTTTCCTCTTGGTTTGAACTCGAATTGGGCTGCAGAGGACCGGGAAGACTTTATCAAATCTTGTTGCTCTTCTAAGATAAAGAGATTGTGCTAGAGTTTGGAAAACAGAAGTTTTATTCACTCTCATGAGGACGTGCCCCCTCCTTCTACCACGGAGGGTTCTGGAGTAAAATGCCATAAATCTCTCCACCTGAAGATCTCCTGTTTGGGGATTTACTAGGACCTGTCAGCATTCTTGATCTATCAATTTATCTGCTGACCCCAAAGGTAATTTCAGCTAAAGTGACAGTTCTTCAGCCTCCCTCCTTTCACAGAGATCAGAGATGGTTCCAGGTTCTCAGGCAGCAGCTCCTCTAGCAGCAGTTACTACAGAACCTCAGAGTCCTACACCCTGCCACAGCAGTCTCTAGCTCATGGGGACCTGGAGCTCTCTACCTGTATGGAAGAATGAGGTGATACTACTTGTACGTCCCAAGTCCTCTTGGTCTCTCATGAGGAAGCCCCATTATTTCTCTGTCACCTCAACTTCTCTTGCCAGAGTCTGTTTAGTGATTTAAGAGCTCAACACCATTGTAGCTGCAAAGCGTACCCTCTGCTTACCCATAATACTTTCCTTCTTTTTGTCCAACTTTTCCAAAACTTTATTTTCCCTATCCTGGCCAGACTTAGTTGTCCCCCAACATAATGTTCTCCCACAATACTCTCTCTCACCCCTCTCACTCGCTGTAATCACTGATTTATTTATCTGTGTCAATCACTGGCTGCCAAGTATGCTTTTTAAGAGCAGGAAATCAAATGTCTTTGCCTTTGCACTTCTGGGCTTAAGCATGACTGGTATTCATTTACTGTCTATTCAACAAACTATCTATATTAGAAGATCAAATCCATCCAGCAACCAAATTTGTTCTTTGTATGCTTCGAGTTGGCTAATTATAAAATCTGCATTCTGAAAAATAGTAATAGATACCATTTCCACAACTTCAGGAAAGAAGGCACCAAATCCCCAAAGTTGGAGAGGAAATACTATAATCTATAAGAAGGGCTGGGCAGATTTTTCTATAAACTATAAGGCAACAGATGTTTTGGTTCTTATGGTTTCTGTGATCTCTGTCTACTGAACAGTTCAGGTCCACTGTTGCATTCAGATAGTAAATCAACAAAGGGACATGATGACGTTGCAAAGAGCAAAACAAGCAGTGATGTAGATTTAGCCTCTGTAGTCTTAGTTTATTGACCCCCTAACAAAAATCTTGAGACCATTCAAAACTGTCTCATTTAATGTCTAATAATGAGGGATGCCCTGTACCCTGAAATCTAGGTATCATAAAAAGGTTCACGAGGGGTAAAAACTTGAGTGTGGCACTCTTCAGTGACTATCCCGGGGGAAATGCTCACATTCAGTACTGAAAATTATTCAAAACTAAATGACATTAGAGCTGCGAGCTACCCAGTTTGGTGGAAGAACAGTTTCTTTATTGGTTCTCTTTATTGGTGAACCAGATGGGTCACAAGGCAGCTTGGAAAATTTCAAAGACTGAGGGTTGAAGGAAGTACACCATTAGTACCATTAGTACCAACGCTCATTCTTCTCCCAGTGAGCAAATTCTTTCATCATTGTTTTTTACACTTAAATATGAAGTCAAAGAGCCATCTCAAGATGAAATTTGAACACCAAAAAATAGATTTCTCTTAAATTCAGGCATTCTCAATTTACTGCATTTCTTCATAACACTGTCTTTTCAAATCTCTTGTTGTTTGGTGTTCCTTTCTCAGCAAATAGCCCATTAACCACTCAACAAGAATCTATTAAACATTTCCTGCAAGTCAGCCACAGTTCCAGGAGCTGACAGCGCTTCTCAAAATTGTCTGATCATCCAAAGAGTGGCCATCTTTGGACTGCTGCCTGTTTATATAAATAACATTTGGTTGGCAAACAGCCACACCAACTCATTTATGTATTATATGTGGCTACTTTCCATAGCCTGCAAAGCATCCAATATTTCACTCTACAAAAATGTTTGGCAATGCTTGATCCAAAACAAAGAACCCTAAACAATATAAATATCAGTCAGTGGGGGATGGGGGCAGTTTAGAAGAATTAAGGAATAGCTATTGTACAATTCATTTTCACAAAATAGATTACTATGAAGGTCTTACAAAAAAAGGATGCATAGATATACCCAGGGATATTAAACAACCTTCAACACATGCTAAGTAAAAGAATTTTCATGCACATAAATAATCAAAATACAGATAACAAGTGTGGTGCCCAGCCACAACTGATTTATCTACAACACAATTTCTGCACCTAAGGCTCAAAAATCATAGGGACGGAGTGGGCAGAAAGGTTATAAAAGCCAGAGAAATAAGTTTTTGGTGAGATTTCATCTCCTAGAAATGTCAGAGAAGCCACACCATAAAGTCTCATCACCATGGCTAACTAAACAAGACCTGACCAAGGATGACACGGATAGACATACTAGCATGGGGCCTCAATACTACACGAAGAACTCCATACAACTAAGAAATGTTGAGAGCAGGACAAATAGTCTTCCCTATGGAATAGCCCTCAAATTGCTCATCTGATACCCGGTGTTCCGTCCTGAAATCATATACATACAAAGTAGTATTATATGGACTAAATAGGCTGTTCTTATATGTTTAAGAATACATGTTTTGAGTGTCTCTCTCTCTTTCTGTGTGTCTGTGTGCATGTGTGTGTGTGTGTGTGTTAAAATAAACAAAGGCCATAAATTTGAGCTAGAGCAGGAGAGGTTCATGGGAAGGCTTTTCAGGGAGGAGAGGGAAAAGGGAAAGTGATACAATTATATTCTAACTTCAAAAATAAAAATATTTAATAAAGAAACTAGATACAGATTGTACACTACATTTTTATTAAAATGATATAGATATAAACATAGAAGGCTAATGCTCTACCCATCACATGATAGTAGATACAAACACATAGAGAGAATCATGAATGTGTTTAAATGCATATGACATCATAAGAATGGAAATATATGCAAGATATTAGTATTACTTGTACTTTATAGGTAAGTAAAATTGGACCCCGAAGACTGAGATGGAAGAGATAGCTTTAACCAGCTGGTACAGCCCCTTTGGATGTTACTGTGGCGATTTCTCAGAAAAATTAGGAAACAACTTTCCTCAAGACCCAGTAATACCACTTTTGGGTATATATCCAAAGGATGCTCAATCGTGCCACAAAGACATGTGTTCAACTATGTTCATAGCAGCATTGTTTGTCATAGCCAGAACCTGGAAACAACCTAAATGCCCCTCGACTGAAGAATGGATAAGGAAAATGTGATACATTTACACAATGGAGTACTACACAGCAGAAAAAAAACCATCTTGAATTTTTCAGGCAAATGGAGGGAGCTTGAAAACATCATATTGAGTGAGGTAACCCAGACCCAGAAAGACAATTATCACATGTACTCACTCATAAGTGGTTTTTAAACATAAAGCAAAGAAAACCAGGATACAAATCACAGCCCCAAAGAGACTAGACAACAATGAGGACCCTAAGAGAGACTTACATAGATCTAATCTTCATGGGAAGTAGAAAAAGACAAGATCTCCTGAGGAAATTGGGAGCATGGGGACCTTGGGAGAGGGTTGAAGGGAAGGGGAGAGGCAGGGAGGAGAGCAGAGAAAAAAATGTGGAATGCAATAAAAATCAATAAAATTAAAAAAAACAAAGACATAAATGTTTGAACAACTGGAATCTTTCATGGTATGTATATATGATCTATTACATATTTAAAAGTATTAAATGATTTTGACATCCATGCATTAAATAAAGTTAAGTTTGGCTTTTGCCTCAAAGGAAATAAAATTCTGTTGGCCAACTGAAGCTTTCTGACACCTCTGAACAAAAGTAGACTGAGAGACTTACATAGATCTAATCTACATGGGAAGTAGAAAAAGACAAGATCTCCTGAGTAAATTGGGAGCATGGGGACCTTGGGGGAGGGTTAAAGGGGGAAGGGGAGAGGTAGGAAGGGGAGCAGAGAAAAATGTAGAGCTCAATAAAAATCAATTTTAAAAAGTAGACTGACAATATCCCTATTCGATACTATTTTTCTTTTTTATTTTTATTACTTTATAAATAATACCAATCAAAATTCCCCCTTCCTCCCCTCCTCCCACTTCCCTCCTTCTCCCCAACAATCCTTCCCCCACCCCCTGCAGTCCTATGAGATGGCAAGGCAACCTTCCCTGTGGGAAGTCCAAGGCCCTCTCCCCTCCATGCAGGCTTAGGAAAGTATGCATCCAAAGAGAATAGGATCCCAAAAAGCAAGTACTGCAGTACAGACAAATCCCAGTGCCATTATCATTGGCCCCTCAGTCTGCCCCAAATGTCAACCACATTCAGAGGGTCCAGTTTGATCCCATGCTCCTTCAGTCCTAGTCCAGCTGGAGTTGGTGAGCTCCCATTAGCTCAGGCATACTGTCTCAGTGGGTGGACCAACCCCTCGCAGACCCTAACTTCCTTGCTTATATACTCCCTCCTTCTGCTTTTCAAGTGGACCTGGGGAGCTCAGTCCAGTGCTCCCATGTGGGTCTCTGTCTCTATCTCCATCCCTCGCTGGACGAAGGTTCTATGGTGATATTCAAGATATTCATCAGTTTGACTATGGGACAAGGCCAGTTCAGGCACCCTCTCCTCCACTGCCCAGGGTCCTAGCTGGGGTCATCCCCGTGGA
>PVIU01034674.1:0-11091 GCA_004026605.1 Ondatra zibethicus | reverse complement strand
GCTGAGTAGTATTCTAATGAGTATATAATCCACACTTTCTTGATCCATTCTTCCATTGAGGGGCACCTAGGTTGTTTCCAGGTTCTGGCTATTACAAACAATGCTGCTATGAACATAGTTGCACAAATGCTTTTGTAGTATGATTGGACTTCTCTTGGGTATATTCCCAAGAGTGGTATTGCTGGATCCTGAGGTAGTTATGTTCCAATTCCTCAATTCACGTTTTCTTGCTAAAACCTCCTTAATCTCCAGAGTGTCTTCTCACTAACAATATTAGTTGAGGGGATAATTTGAGGCAATTTTGCAGCCAGCAATCTGTCCATCAGAAGTTTTTTCTTTGTTTCATGTGAAGCTCAACCTCACAGATGACATTCTACATTCCTACAATGCATAATGGCTCCCGAGGGAACCAGACTAAAGGGCTGCCAAAATTAATTAGTCAGACATGCACTTGTTTTCCTGTCTCTGGGGATGTGTATGCTGTTTTCCTTTCACAGGTTCCTCTAGTATTATATTCCAAAACATGCGAAATGTATCTGTAGCTTTTGAAGAGACGTTTTGGAAAGCCTTATGACTAAACAATATAAGAAAAGTCAAAATATATACAGCATTTGTTGACACGACAAAAATTTTGGAAGTATGGTGACTCAATTTTTCTCATTATTACTAATTGAAGTTTAAATCATGAAGGATGATTTATAATGATGAAGAACCTTTAAAGGTGCCTAAATTTTAATAATTGACTTTACAAAAGTTACTTAGTCTGATAAAAGGGATAAAAGTAAAGTAACATTTATTACCTAAAACAGTATATTCCTTTATTACAGATAATAAGCAAAGTAATTTGGGACTACACCTGGAGAAAGATGGAACTGGGTATGGATGTAGTCTATATCTACACTGGCATTTACCTTTATAAATCAAAGAAATCACCATTTTTTATTATGTCATGGAGACATTCTGCCAATTCTTGCCAGAATCGTGTTTCCACCTAGATAGGTCTCAATTTGTTGCAGGATAGTTTAGAAATATACATAACCAGCCTCACAAGAGAGAATATTTTCCTAGTTAGCTTAAAGAAAACTTTACATGGTGCTTTCTGCTATGCTGGAGAGGATGTGGAGCAAGGGGAACTCTCCCCCACTGCTGCGAGGAGTGTAGACTTGTACAGCCACTTTAGAAATCAATATGGCGGTTTCTCAGAAAACCGGGAATCATTCCACCTCAAGACCCAGATGTATTACTCTTGAGCATATTTCCAGAGGAAGCTCAATTATAACACAAGGACACTTGCTCAACTATATTCGTAGCAGCATTATTCATAATAGCCAGAACCTGGAAATAACCTAGATGCCCCTCAACCAAAGAATGGATGAAGAAAATGTGGTACATAGCCGGGAGCTGGTGGTACACACCTTTAATTCCAGCACTGGGGAGGCAGAGGCAGGCAGATCTCTGTGAGTTCAAGGCCAGCCTGGTCTACAAAGTGAGTTCCAGGACAGCTAGAGCTAAACAGTGAAACCTTGTCTTGAAAAGCCAAAGCAAAAAAATAGGAAAGAAAGAAAGAAAGAAAGAAAGAAAGAAAGAAAGAAAGAAAGAAAGAAAGGAAGAAAGAAAGAAAGAAAGAAAGAGAATGAAAGAAAGGAAATGAGGTACATTTCCATAATGGAGTACTACCCAGCTGTTAAAAATAATGGCATCAGGAAACTTGAAGGCAAGTGGATGAAACTAGTAAAAAAAAAAAAATCCTGAGTGAGGTAACCCAGACCCAGAGAGACAAACATGTTATGTACTCATTCATAAGTGGATATTAGCTGTAAAGTAAAGGATAACCATGCTACTACATACCACAGACCCACAGAGATTAGGTAACAAGAAGGACCCAGGGGGTAATCATGTATTTCCTTGGTAAGGGGAAATAGAAGAAATCTCCTGGGTAGATTGGGGGTGCACGGGGATAGGAACATGAGGGATCAGGTTGGGGACACAGTAGATGGGGAGAGTAATGAAATAGATGTCTTGATGGGGAGAATTTCCAGTCATGTAGATACCTGGTACAAGGGAAACTGCCACAAATCTACAAGGACGACCCACAGCTAAGACTCCTAGCAATGGTGGATAGGTAGTCTGAAGTGGTCATCTACTGTAAACAGATTGCTGACTACCCTAATTGTCATCAGAGAGCCTTTGTCCAGTAACTAGGGGAAGCAGATGCAGAGATCCACATCCAAGCATTGGGCTGAGCCTGTGGAATCCTGTTGAGGAGAATGAAGAAAGATTGTATGTTGTAGGAAGGTTGTTTAGCTTAGACCTGAAATAATCACACAGAAACTGAATTAATTAAATCACTGCTCTTACATATTAATTTAGCCCATTTATATTAATCTGTGTATCGCCATGTGGCAGTGGCTTACCAGCAAAGTTTCAGCATGTCTGACTCTGGCAGTGGCTTCATGGTATCTCTCTGACTCCAACTTCCTCCTCCCATGCTATAGGCCAAGCCAGTTCTTTATTCATTAACCAATAAGAGCAACTCATAGAAAAACAGACCTCCCACACCAACTGTATGAGAAAGGGGGTCGCAGTCATCACAAGGGGACCCACAGAAGCAACTGGCCTGTTCATAGGAGCTCACAGACCGTGGACCAACAGCTAAAGAGGCCTCATGGGACCTTCGTACGCCCTCTGTATGTATATGGTGGCTGTGTGTCTTTGTCTACTTGTGGTACTCCTAGAAGTAGGAGTGGGGCCTGTCCCTGACGCTTTGTCTGGATTTTGGATACCTGTTCCTAATGCTGGGTTTCCCTTTCCAGTCTTAATACAAGGGGAGGAGCTTAGTCCTACTTCAGCTTGATAAGCCATGCTTTGTTGGCACCCATGGGAGGCCTGCTCCTTTCTGAACAGAGGAGGAGGGGTGGATCAGGGAAGAAGGCAGAGGGAAGGTGGGGGAGGGAATCAAGGAAGGAGGGGAAGCTGCGGTCAGGATATAAAATAAATGAAAAAATAATAAAAATAAATAAATAAAACTCCAAATTTCTTTTTTAAAAAACCTTTACAACTCAAAAAATAATTCCCATATGCTGTCAACAAAAATGCATGACAGAGAATTATCAAAGTGGGAATAAAATATGTTTAATTTATGAAATAGGTAGATCATTTCCATACCTAACAATTTTGGCTATTGTATATATTTACATATTATTATATTTATGCCCTGGCAATGCTGAAGCATGCATGAGCAGCCCGTATATGGCGGTTCTGTTGTACTTGTCCATATTGTGTCTCATGGTCTAAGTTGATGAGGATGACTGACCAGGTCTCTTCTCAAAAGGGCACCAGATCCCATTACACATGGTTGTGAGCCACCATGTGTTTGTGAGAAATTGAACTCAGGACCTTTGAAAGAGCAGGCAGTGCTCTTAACTGCTGAGCCATCTCTCCAGTTCTCTGCCCCCTCCCTGCCTCTCCCCTCCCCTTCAACCCTCCCACAAGGCCCCATGCTCCCAATTTACTCAGAAAAAAGACAAGATCTCCTGGCTACAAGCTTTCAACTCAAATAGATAACTAGTTTGCCATTTTTCTGTCTAATGTAGTTTTCACATTTTCTAATTATTTATTTTATTTAGAGATCATAATATAATTGCATAATTTCCCTCTTCTTGTTTAACACATCTGGTAAAAATGTGAACACAGAGTAAAAACACAATCCACATATTTGGAATACTATCAGTAGCTGCCAGTTTTTTATCCTCAGACCTATCAGAATCCAGAACTTAGCCATAGCAAATACAGCATAAATTATAGAATTTATTGACCTGGAATTACAGATGGCTTATAGCAGGCATATGCCAACAAAGCACAAAGCAGGCACGTGTGGTAAAAAATACTCCCACAAAACTAAGGTGCTCCTACAAAGGCAGTCTCATAAACTGTCCAGAGGCCAACAACAAGCAACACAAACCCGGAGCCTATTTCACAATACAAACGTGACAGATGGAAGCAGAACTCCCAATCACCATTATATCTGCCCTATATAACTTTACCCTTTTTGTAATAAACTGAGTTTCGCTCACCAACTCCCCAGAGTCTGTGTCATAGTATTCTGTGTCCACTAAACCCCTGTCCCCAGGGCAGTTGGGAGCAGTTGGGGAGAGCGACCATGATGACTGAGAGTTACCAGTTGTGGTATTCTCCTTTTTCCTGGTAACATGCCTACAAATTGCAAGTGGAAACATGATCATCATTACACTGACGCTGTCAAATGTCCACTGAGAACTCCAATATATTTCTTTCTCAGAAATTTCTCTTTCTTAGAAATCTCATTTACAACAGTCTGCCTTCCAAGATTTCTAATCAGCCTTGCTACAGCGAACACGGCTATTTCCTATAATGCTTACAGGGCACAAGCAAGTTTTTTGATCCTTCTGAGAGCAACAGAAGTTTTTCTACAGGCTGCAATGTCCTATGATTGTTATGTGGCCGTCTGCAAACCTCTGAACTACACAACTACCATTAACAACAAAGTCTACAAATGACTTGTAATTGCCTCCTGGTCAGCTGATTTCCTCATCATTCCCCCAGAGATCGTGAGCCTCCAGCTGGAATTCTGTGACTCACACCATCAATCACTTCACCTGCGACTCTTCTTGCACGCTGCAGGTTGCTTGCACAGACACAGAGATTCTAGAGCTGATGGCACTTTTCTTAGCAGTGCTCACTCTCATTGTAACTTTGGTGTTGGTGATTCTCTGTTACACACTCATCCTTAGAACAATCCTGAAGATAGTCTGCACAGCAAAGGAGAAAGGCCTTTTGCACTTGTTCTTCCAAGATGATTGTGTTTCCATTTCATATGGAAGCCGCATTTTTATGTATGTAGAAACATCTGCTAAAGAATATGTGACTCCATTGCTCCCATGCAGAGTCCCAGGAACCAGCAGCTTAAACATATAACAACTTCACCATTCTACAAACACCAATCATTATAAAAATATATAGTTGATATCACAAACATACCATGAATGGATAGAAGTACTTTCTAGATGATGGGTATATATAAACAAATGAATAAACACCAAAATTCATGAACTCGTAGAGCTTGCTTGTGGGGATAAGATACCCACATTAAACACCTGTAAAAAAAATAAATAAATGGCCTAATAAGTTGGTAAGTGATAGATGCTTACCAAAGAATTACAGTGTTTGGAAGGAGTGATGGGTGCAGTTCATAGTAAGTGCCCTGTTCTAACACTCCACACTCATTCTAAACCTCCTTTCTAGTACAGTTTCTATACTTTCTATAAATCCATTTTATAGATTTGATTTTTCATAATATCTATAAACTCATTTTATGTTCATCTCTTTTATATATGTCAAGCATTTTGAGGTTGTACATGGCACTTGCTTTGAAAAAGAAAATATACATAAGACAAACCCAGTCTTCACAAACTTTGAATACAGTGAACGGGTTCACTATGACAGACTTCTCTTAAGTGGCAGGCTTTCGATGCAGAAGAAATTCATTTTGTCACTTTCCACATCTAGGGGGGCTAGAATGAGTGCTGTAGTTGGTTATTTTTAAGTCTTTAGGCTCTCTTGGCTCTTTGGGGGTCCACAACCCAGCTCCCACATAAATCACACACAGAAGCATATTTATAGTTATGAATGTCCAGCCTTAGCTTGGCTTTTTTCTTGCCAGCTTTTCTTAAATTATCCCAACTACCTTTTGCTTCTGGGCTTTTGTCTTTCTCCATTTCTGTATACCTTCCTTTCTTACTCCATTGCTTTCTGTGTAGCTGGGTGGCTGGCCCTGATGTCCTCCTTGCCTTCTTTTCTTGCTTCTCAATCTTAACTTCCCAGATTTCTTCTTCTATTTATTCTCTCTGCCTGCCAGCCCTACCTATCCTTTCTCCTGCCTTGCTATTGGATGTTCATCTCTTTATTAGACCAATCAGGTGTTTTAGACAGACAAAGTAACACAGCTTTACAGAGTTAAACAAATGCAACATAAAAGAAAACAATACATCTTTGCACCATTAAACAAACATTCTGCGGCATAAACAAATGGAACACATCTTAAAATAATATTCTACAGCAGAGTAGCATCTTGAAGGGGGCTGCTCTAACAAGAGAATCACAATTCAGTAACATCAGGGACACCCTTCCACAATCTATGAGAGATGACCGTGGGCAGTGGAAGGTCATAACTGGAAAGTGACAGCAACACAGGCTCAAACTTTGAAGAGTGAGGTAGCCAGAGGCCCTGCCCTCTGGAAAGAAGAGAAAACATGAGAATAATGGTGAAAACTAACAGCCCTAAGGCCATGTCCAGATGACCCTAGAATTCTCAATCTCTAGAGCTATGTCCTGCATGTGTAGCTCACTGCTGGCATTGAAATCTGTGAGCCCATATCTAGAAGGTCATTTCATTTCTGTAGTCTCCTGCCTAGTGCAGGGTGGTCCACTGCCGAGGGAGTTCTGAGTTCCATCAGTTCACCTGCTACAGGGCAGATATCAGCTCTCTGTTTGCCTCCCCCACTCTCCAATGCACTGGCAACACTCCATGGGATGGGATACCCATTCCATGCACACAATTGGACATTCTCTATGAATGAGAACCTGCTTAGCCCAGAGGTCACACTGAACAGGGTGACTGTTACACAGTAAGGGTAGCTTCTAAAGTAAATGCAGCTAAAACAGACCACTGTCTCTCAACAAACTTAGGCTCAGCATCAGTCTGCATGGTAATTGCTGATGGAGGGACTAGCCCTCAGCAGCTCAGGAATTGAAGGGGATCCACGGAGTCAGTTTTCCAGATTGAAGAAAAAAGGAAAATGTTAGCAGAATATCCTTTTGAAAGAGGGTTAAAATTAGTAACTAAATGATAAAAACATGAAGAACATTATGGACTATCTGATGTTGCATGCAAAAATATTTGACTCATCTTGGGTTCTTGCAATTATATTTTTAAAAATTATATTTTATTTTTGAGATTATAGTTTAATTACATAATTTTCTCTTCCCTTTCTTTCCTCCAATACTTCTCTTGTACCTTTTTCCTCTCCTCCAAATTCATGATCTCTTTTTCTTTAATTGTTGGCTTTGCATTTTCATGTTTCTGATGTTTTGATTTTGTGATTTATTCAACTGCTGGATGGGGCATCTTCTTTGGTCGTATTTTGGGAAAATGAGCCTTCGTCTGGCATAGCTATTCTACTTCTTGGCATATACCCGAAGGACTCAGCACCCTATTCCACCCACACTTGTTCAGCCATGCTCATTGCTGCTCCATTCATAATATCTAAAAAATAAAAATGTTCTTCAGTTGATGAACATATGGTGAAAATGTAATGCACATACACTATGTAATGCTATTTGGCTATAAATAAAAATAATAAATGTACATTAGTGGTAAATGGGTAAGATTGGAAAAGATCATATTAAATGAGGTAAAGCCAGGCCCAGGAAGATAAATGTCACATGTTCTCTCTCATCAGAGGCCCCTATCTCCAAATTTTCAATCATGAGTACATATCATGAAGCAACTACAAAACCTGTAGGAACTGTGGTGTTTGAATGGAACTGTGGTGTTTGAATGGAACTGTGGTGTTTGAATGGAACTGTGGTGTTTGAATGGAACTGTGGTGTTTGAATGGAACTGTGGTGTTGTTTGAATGGAATCGGCCCCCATAAGCTCATAAGGAGTGGCACTAGTAGCAAGTGTGGCTCTGTTGGAGTAGGTAGGGCCTTGTTGGAGGAAGTGTGACACTGTGAAGACAGGCTTTGAGATATTACATATGCTCAAGATACCACCCAGAGACACAGTCTACTTCCCATTGCCTTCTGATAAAGATGTAGCCAGCACCACATCTGCCTTCACGCTGGCATGCTCCCCACCAAAGGAAAGCCACAACACCAGATATGAGAAGCTGTCTTTTGAGTTGTTAGTCAGGGTTGTCCAAAAGTCTCCAAAGAAATTACAAGCTCTTGCAGTTGCCCTGGGTTACCCCCCAGGAGGTGGAAGATAAGTCCTTATTGTTAAAGGCACCATGCACTTCAGAGAGAAGCCCCAGGGAACCCTGAGCTAAAACTGACCTGAATGCCTCCTTCCTGAGAACCAGCTTTCAGGGTAGCTGAAGACGACATGTAAGATTCCAGAGAAGAGAGGCAACCAAGAGTCCTGCCCAGTTGTTATACCTACAAACTACAGTAACTACCATCATGATACCATAAGCCTAAGTGTGCAGTACCAACACACACACCTTGAGAGGAACCAACAGCTTTCTCTTTGAACTTTAGACTGCTCAAAAAGAGGAAACGAAATCCAGTACTAGAAACCTAGCCAACTATTCACAGCTAGCGTAATCATCGATCTTGGAGGAGAACCTACAACCATGACTTATACCGGTTTACCAGTATGATCCCTAACAACAATCTAAACATTTGTCCTTGAGCCCAGAGATATGAGAAGCCCTCAAACCTCATCAAGAAAACTTCTTTTTGTGATTCCATCTTATCACAATGGCCAAGATCAAAAACACTGATGACAGCTTATGCTAGAGAGGATGTGGGGTAAAGGGAATACTTCTGCATTGCTGGTGGGAGTGCAAGCTGGTACAGCCCCTTTGGATATCAGTATGGCTATTTCTCTGAAAATTAGGAAACAACCTTCCTCAAGACCCAGAAATACCACTTTTGGGTATATATCCAAAGGATGCTCAATCGTGCCTCAAGGACATGTGCTCAACTATGTTCATAGCAGCATTGTTTCTCATAGCCAGAACCTCGAAACAACCTAAATGCCCCTTGACCAAAGAATGGATGAGGAAAATGTGGTAGATTTACACAATGGAGTACTACACAGCAGAAAAAAATAATGACATCTTGAAATTTGCAGGCAAATGAATGAATCTAGAAAACATCATATTGAGTGAGATAACCCAGAAAGACAAATATCATATGTGCTCACTCACAAGTGGCTTTTAGACATAAAGAAAAGAAAACCAGCCTACAATTTACAATCCCAGAGAACTTAGACAACTATGAAGACCCTAAGAGAGATCTAATCTACATGGGAAGTAAAAAATCAAGATCTCCTGAGTAAATTAGGAGCATGGAGACCACAGGAGAGGATTGAGGGGGGGAGGGAGAGGAAGGGAGAGGAACAGAGAAAAATGTGTAGCTCAATAAAAATCAATTAAAAAGGAAAGAAAACTTCTCTTTGCAACAGATGGAGACCATTACAGAAAATCACAGCTAAACAAAGAGCATAGTTGTAGAGCCCAGTGCCAATGCATATACTATAAAACACTCCTTTATTAAGGCCCAGAGAACACATGCAAGAGAGAGCAGAGATTTTAAGAGAATTAGGGAGTTTGCTGCAGAACTCTTGGTAATGTTAGAATCTACACACATAAAGTCTCACTGAATGCCTGCCCAAACCTGTGACGGGCAAGGACAATAGATATGTCTAAGTAGACAGGGAAAGAACATGAGGGTTCAACCCTACACAAAGGATGCAGGCGAAGGGAATGCTGAGAAGGGAAGAAATAGTCTTCTCTAGGAAAGAGCAAGCCAGTTTATCACCCAAAGGTCAGCCCTGAAAACTTCCATACAAGTAATGTTATACAGACCAAGCAGGTTATATATAGGAATATACGTGTTTATAATAAAAAAGAGTTCATGAATTTTTAAAAGAGAGCAAGGAGAGGTATATGAGAAATTTTTGAGGGAGTCAAAAGAAAGGGGAAATGACCTAACTCTATTAAAGTCTAAAAAATAAAAGAAAAATACTTTTAAAAGAAAGTGGGAAACATTGTATTGATTGCCATCTCTAAAATCACGTGACTGCCATCTTCACGCATGCCTAGAAAAATGTATGCACCACATCCTGTGTTTTCATCCATGTGCTGAGAGCTCTGTCACCAGAAAAATCAGAGCTAAACCTACCGATGGGAAGAGCATAAACCAAGAGAAGCTTTGGCTCACTTCTGGTTTCCATTCCTCCTGCAGGAGCTTCAGCTTGGCAAAGCCGTGCCATATGGTGAACCTGAGCTATGAACAAACTTCAGCTTGGCAAAGCCGTGCCATATACCGAACCTGAGCTATGAACAAACTTCAGTTTGGCAAAGCCGTGCCATATACAGAACCTGAGCTGTGAACAAGCTTGGAAGATGTGCTGTTTAGCTTTCTAAACTCCAGAAGACATAAAGGCAGGCATGTAGTATGAGTTGGAATAGAATTTAAAGAGGGATCTGCAATTTATGCCAAAACACTCCCACTATGTACCAGTCTCTTCCAATGCTAAAACAGTCACTACAACCAAGACAAAATCTTCTCTGTCTTTTCTAGTGGAAAAAAAAAAAGCTGAAGTAAGAACCCAAATATTTTCACACATTATCAGATTAAGGTAGTCTTAGTGTCTTCAAAGTCTTTCTTAAAAAGTAAAATTTCAGTTGAAACTTCGGTAATGAAATTTATATGTGCATGTAATAACAATTAGTTAAAAAAAAGAGGACATCAATTTGAAGGAGAGTTGGGAGGAGTATATAGGAGGGTTTGAACAGAGGAAATGTAATGGACAAATGCAGTTAAATTATAATTTCAAAAATAAAAATTTTCAAAAGAAAAGTCATGTATGGATAGAGCTGTGGTGGTGATGTATTGTATGAGAGAAGAATACATTTTTTAAAATTAAGAAAAGAAAAAGAAGATTCCCCATTGGATTGAGAAATGAGGGGCTGGTTGGTGAGTTCAGTAAGAGTGGTGTGGTAAGGACAAATGAAGAGAGAAGAGGTACAGCAAGTGTCAACTCATGAGCATTAGGGATTGAGGGAAAGGCCGGGTTGTTTCAGACACACAGGTGTTATTTATTCTACTCCCAGACTCTCCGGCTTCCATCATCTACTCCTCCTTCCCCAGACTAATAATATTTAGAAAGCTGAATATTACTCAGTACAACTGGACTAATATGAGAGAAACAGTTTGTCAGAATCCCAGTCTTTCTTACATAAACCTCTAAAGTAACCACACAGGCAATGATCTCACTGAAACACTTTCTTTTTTTTTTTGTTTTTTTTTTGTTTTTTTTTT
>PVIU01034673.1:0-11090 GCA_004026605.1 Ondatra zibethicus | reverse complement strand
TGTTCTTATGCCAGTACCAGGCTGTTTTCAGTACCGTAGCTCTGTAGTAGAGTTTGAAGTCAGGGATTGTGATGCCTCCAGATGTTCTTTTGTTGCCCAGGATTGTTTTGGCTATCCTGGGTTTTTTGCTTTTCCAAATGAAGTTGAGTATTGTTCTTTCGAGGTCTTTGAAGAATTTTGTTGGGATTTTGATGGGCATTGCGTTGAATCTGTATGTTTACTGTTAAATGTTATAATTGTCTATTCCTTGTATCTCATTCCAGATTACAAAGTAATAAGTCTCATGTTTTAAATTGGTATGTACTTTTAAGTCTCTTAATCCAACCCTGCTTTACCTGTTATGCTGAGAGCCAGTATAGTCAAGCTTTGACTCAGCTCTCCAGGCAGATTCTATACTGTAGTTATAACTTATCTATACCCAGCAAACAGCATTCATCTACTCAGAGATCTGGGGAATATAGCATTTAAATGCTTAATTATTAAAAGACTTTTCATAACAAAAAGAGACAGATTGGCTCCTAGCAGCAGAACTCTACTTCATCCAAAGAAGAGAGAAGACAAATGGGCACAGAAAAATGTCCATCTGTAATTTGCTTCAACTGCCAAGCACTGACCACTGGGAAAAGCTGCCTTTCTTCTAAACTTAAGACCTCCACACATGGACAGAATCGCTGGAATCGACAGCCTAGCTGCTCAGGTCAAGGTAGACTTGTTTTCCTATAGATTTCTTAGCCCATAAGATCTTCTGGAGCCTGGAAGGGCCTACACTAAACAGGAAAAGAAAAATATGACCTTCAGCGACCATGGAGGACCCTGAGGAGTAGCTCTAGATGCCAACCAAGTAAGTTATCTGTCACTTTTCAATCAATTTTAACTCAAGCAAAATTTTATGCTTCTCAAAGATCTCTGATGCAGTTTGACAGCTGAGAGGGTCTGTCCTTTGAAAGGACAACCTCACCAAACAAATTTCAACAAAATACAAATACAAGTTATCAAGGTGTGTACCTGCAAGTTATAAAGAAGTGAGGACAAATACACACTATGAAATTTCTCTCTTATATTGCCTTCCATAGTCTTAAAAATACTTTTCACTGTGCAAAGCCATCTGTCACAGTCATTCTGCTGCTGTCTAAAACTTCTGTTTTCACAAAACCAAAGAATTCTTGTTAGTTCCAGGGAGCCAAATTAAAGGATCCACCTTAAACAAGTCAGATACACCCCTCTCAATTCCCTGATCCTAAATTTTTTTTTCTTAAACTTAACTTTGTCCTCTGTTCTGCCAATAACTTAAACAGGTATAAGAGACACCAGACATTTCCATACCACAAACACAAGACAGGAACAAAGAGACCAGCTACCCCAGGATGTGACCAGCACCCAACTTTCTCAGGTTCCCCCCAAGATGACGCCCACAAATAAGCAGGAAGCAGTCTTGAGAATCTGCTGCCCCAGTTCCTTTAACCTGTTGTGCCTAACCTCCTGCCTTTTTATTATAAAAGAGATGGGAATGTAATCATCTGTTCTGTCCCTTTAAGCGACAAGCCATGCCCACTCCCTCCCTGTCCACCGAGGCAAGCTGATCTTTGGCTTCCAGCCTGCTAAGTCCCTATCTCTCTCTCTCTCTCTCTCTCTCTCTCTCTCTCTCTCTCTCTCTCTCTACTCTTCCCCCTTCTCCCCTTCCCTTCCATAATCCACTAAATATAGTGAAAGTGTGCTGGGCCCATAACCCAGAGGTCAATGGATAATATTTAGTGGGTTGTGGAAAGGAAGAAGAGAAGGGGGAAGAGCAGGGGGGAAGAGCAGAGAGGCAGTGAGAGAGAGAGAGACTGAAAGGAAGGGACTTACGCTGGAAGCTGAAGATTAGCTTGCCTGGGGGGGGCAGGGAGGGTGTGAGCGTGGCTTGTCTCTTAAAGGGACAGGACAGACCATTTCTTTCTCTTATTCGTCTTCCTCCTTCTCTTCCCTTCCTTTCTCACCTCTTACTGGAGCTGTTTCTATGTCCTCAAACTCACTATTCTCCTGCATCAGCCTTTTCCAAGTCCTAGGATTATAGATAGAGAAGCATTTTTGTTGTTGTTGTTTATTCAATACAAGGTTTCTCTGTAGCTTTGGAGCCTGTCCTGGAACTAGTAGATCAGGCTGGCCTCGAACTCACAGAGATCCGCCTGCCTCTGCCTCCTGAGTGCTGGGATTAAAGGCGTGCACCACCACCATGTGGCGAGAAGTAATTTTTTTTAAGATTTATTTATTTATTTATTTATTTATTTATTTATTTATTTATTTATTATGTATACATTGTTCTGGCTGCATGTGTGCCTACACGCCAGAAGAGGGCACGAGATCTCATTACGGATGGTTGTGAGCCACCATGTGGTTGCTGGGAATTGAACTCAGGACCTCTACAAGGAAAGTCAGTGCTCTTAACCTCTGAGCCATCTCTCCAGCCCGAGAAGTAATTTTTTTAAATTTACATTTTCTAACTTTTGTGATAAAATAATGTAAAGTCTACCTGAGTCTAAGACGTCCATATTTTGATACTTAACTTGATAACTGCCATACCTAGAAAAGCTTATGCAGAATCCAAATGGAAAGTCATCATTAGATGTTCTTAATATATTCATTCTTTTTTTTAATGTTGGGGAGAGATGACTCAACAGTTAAGATGACTTGTTGCCCTTGTAGAGGACTGGTTATCCACAACCATCCACAACTCCAGTTCTAGGGGATTGGCTGCCCTCTTCTGACTTAATAAGGCACCAGATGTGCATGTGATACACATACATACATGCAGATAAAACACTCAAACATATAAAATAAATACACCTAAATAAATTGTGTGTATGCACATGTGTTATGTCTAATAACCTCAGCTGTCATTCCTTGGGAGCTGTTTACTTTGTGTTTTGAGACAATGAGTCTATCACTAGGACCAGGAGCTTACCAGTTAGGTAAGGTTGACTGGTTAACAGGCATCAGGGAGTCTTCTGCCTCTGTTTTCCCGACACTGGAATTATAAGTTAGTGCCAACATACCTAGTGTAAGTCCCAATTCCCGGTCTCTGGGCTCCATCTTTGGAAGCCCTGTCCCCATACCCACCATGCCTTGGCCCCTCCCCAGAGGAGGGTCAAGACAGCCTGCCAAAATCTTGAGCACTCCCTCAGTCTATTTAAACTGCTTCCCTGGAAAGTTCCCTTGTAGTCTCTTTCCCCTCCCCCCCCAGTGGTCACGTTTGCGGCTTCCAGGTTCCCCCTCAGGGCCACCCAAGAGCGCAGGAATCCCATTAAACCTGGATATTTTTTAATTTGGCTTGTTGTGATTTGGCTTGATTGGGATTTTTGCGTTAGCAGAGAGCTTGCATTGGGAAAATTCCTAACATCTTGGAGATCCCACCAGGTAGGGCGGCCTTTCCATGTGGCCATAGGCCACGCATCAAAAGCACCCTAGTCCACAACCTGAGCTCTCCATGCCACACTAAAACCAGCTCCTGGGCAACAGCAGCTGCATCTTGGTGAGTCCCTTTTTCTTGTCTATGCTATAGGGTTTTGGGGAGACACATTCGTACTTATTTTGTCTATTATTGGACTCTTGTGGAAGCCACGGGCCCACGCCAAGAGTTTGATCTCAGCTCAGCAGCTAGACCAGCAAGACCAGGTCTAGCTGAGATGGACTTTGTTTGCTCCAGGGACACCTAGCATTCAATTTCCATGACCCCGTTAGGCCTAAGAGCTATTTTAGTGGACGCTCTGTAATAGATTTTAAAATGGGCACTTGCAGTTCAAAGCCAGATCTGCTGTCACCCCTGGGATGCCTCTTACAAAATCTTTATAAATTGGGACTGCCCAATACAATCTATCCCAAATGGCTAATTTCCCTATGTACTAAGATTTGGCCTAAATACAAGCTTGACAATGGGACGCGTTGGCCACCAGAAGAAAGCCTTGAGCTTACTGTCCTCTGGTACCTAGAAAATTTTTGTCGCTGTGGGGACAAATGGGCAGAGCTTACATGTGTCCATAGTTTTTGGGCTCTGCACTCTTGCCCGTCCCTTAGTAGCCAGTGTCTTGCGGCACCATCTTGGTAGCTAGGGCCGCAATGCCTCCAAATTCCTGGTCATCTAAACATTTCCAGGTGGACCATGCAGCCAGAGACACTGGCCCCTCCCCCACTCCCTCAAGCCCACACTACCCAACCCCATCCTGTGGAGCAACACACATTTCTCTCCTTCCCTGTCTACCCCCTCCCTTCCCAATCCAAAGGTTCAAGGTCAACTTCCACCTTATCCTCCTTCTTCTCCCCCTCCCCCTCCTACCTCATCTCCCCACCCTTGGACCCCTTCTGTGCACTGGGCTAGCCCCTCCCAATCTTCCCCAGTCTCCTCCCATACCACATCCTGGTGTAGGAGGTCCTTCTGTATTTGTGTTGCTTTCATTGGTTGAATAAAGAAACTGCCTTGGCCTTTTGATAGGGCAGAACTTAGATAGGTGGGGAAAAGAGAACTGAATGCTGGGAGAAAGAAGGCAGGCAGAGAGAGCTGCCATGGAGCCTCCAGGTCAGACATGCTGAATCTTTCCTGGTAAGCCACAACCTCGTGGTGAACACAGATTAATAGAAATGGGTTAGAACAAGATGTGAGAGTTGGCCAAGAAGAGGCTAGATATAATGGGCCAGGCAGTAATTTAATTAATACAATTTCTGTGTGGTTATTTTGGGGGTTAAGCTAGCCAGGTGCTGGGAACGAGGCCCGCTCGCCTCCTACAACGGATTGGCGCCTCAACGTGATCAACTAACTCCACATAAAACCTGAGAGGACTTGAAAAGGAATTCTAGACATACAGAAAAAAAACAGAGTTTAACACAACTTTTTGCTGTTTGCTGGCAGGGTGCCGCAGAGAGAATTTCCTCACTCAGCAGCCAAAACAGTAAAAAAAAAGCTGCAGTGGTTTTAAAATGACGGCTTTCCGGACTATGCTGCCAGCGCCGTCTCTGGCTCCTGCTGGAGACAGAGCATTTGGACGGGGTTTGTGACTAAAGTGCTATGGCTTGCTTGATGGCAATGTGGACTCACTGTGTGCCTGGAACTGTGCACGGCTCAGGGGCACCAAATGGCTCTGAGGCAAGAGCAGCTCCGCCATGCTGAACTGTGCTGATCTCAGGCAGGGACTACCATAATTATCATAATAACAGCGCAGTTAAGGTTTAGACTGGACAGGAAACAGGTGGTACCGTATTACCCCTACATGGTGCAAGTTAAGTTTTTAAGAAGTGCTCCTGGATAGTAAAGAATTACAGATTCACAATAGGACAGATTCAGACATAAAAAACCTCTAAATGGGTCACACTGTTGAATAAAGGTACGTAGTAGGATTAAAAGAGAAAAGAAATAAAGAGTATAGAGAGATGCTTAAAAAAAAGGGTAAAGTCTTTAAAGAGACAGAGTACAGATAGTCATAGATTTAAAAAAAGCCACGTAATCACACTCCTGTCAGGAAAAAAAAAGCCACGTAAAAATGGAAAATTCACAGAGAGTCTGGATTCTATGTATTATTGTGTTTTCTTTAAATTTTTTGACTGTAAAGAAGCTAACTGCAGAGAGACATTTCATTGTGTGTGCTACTAAGCCAAACCAACATGTATATTATAAAGGTATTATGACTTCAGAATTTGGGTCTAAGGACATGATGCTTTGGAAAAGAGGTTCTTCTTTTGTTTTCACAGAAGATGAGACCCTGTGGATTGCTTCTAGACCAATATGGTATGTTAGACCACACCCTCCTGAAAGGTCACCTTCAGAAAATTACTTCACTCAACTGGTGACTGAGATAAACCTAGCACACAGGATACACCATAAAATACCTGATTAACAGCACCCCCATTCAGCACGAAGCAGTTTGGAGAGAAATAACTGCACCCATATTCCTAAATATTGTTTATAAATGTTCTTTTACATTTAAAGGGAGATATGATATAGATATAAATAATTCACATTGGTATAAATTTTGATTTATTGATACAAGTTTAAGGTCAATTTTGTTATATGTATATGCTTTTCTGATCTTGATTAAGGTATTGTGATTGTGTATTTCATTTTAAAAATGTAATGTATAATTAAGAAATATAGGTTGTTAATGGGTAATCATTGATAATAGTTAAGCTTGTAGTCACTTTAGTTAGATTTTCTATATATAGAGAGACATTTTTCAGTTAGATAGGCATTATTCATATCTTTCAAAGACTACAGAATATGGCATTTAATGTTTTAATAACTTAGGGCTTTTCATGACAATGAGACACATCTGCTCCTGGCAGCACCAGCTACTTCAAGAGGAAGATGGGCATCAAAGAGGCTCCTTATGGAGTTTGTTAGCCATTTAGGCAAGAAACTGCTCTTGCCTGGACTGTTGCATAAACTGGACACAAAGAACCCACAGAGAGGATGGCTAAACTTTCCTAAAGGTGAGATGATCCTTCGGGATTCCTGAATCATGAAAGAGTCTGTGAGACATTCTGCAGGATACAAAAGAAAGTGACTGAACTGTCTTTAAAATTTCCTGCTTGGCCGGGCAGTGGTGGCACATGCCTTTAATCCCAGCACTCGGAAGGCAGAGGCAGGCGGATCTCTGTGAGTTTGATACCAGCCTGATCTACAGAGCTAGTTCCAGGACAGGCTTCAAAGCCACAGAGAAACCCTGTCTTGAAAAACAAAAAAAACAAAAAAGCAAAAAAGAAAAAATCCTGCTTTATGAAAAAGTCTGCTGGATACTATGGGCCTGTAGGCTGAAGATGGATGCCCCAGTGGTACAAAATAACTTTGGATGACTGTCCAGGAAGCGAGATGTCTCTGTCACTTCTAGAGTTTTGGAAGTTGCTTACTTCTTGTTTACTTAGGTAATATTATATCCTTCTGGAGTCTTTGATGGAGTTGAAGAATGGATAGTTATAATTATAGTTTTCCTTAGTTATGATAAAAGATAAAGTAGATATAAATATGGTAACTGTAGATCTTGCTTGATAACTGTTTTGGTATATGTAATTTTACTATGTTAAAGTGAAAGCCTTTCTTTTTTGTTTAAACAGAAAAGGGGAAACGGTGTAGGAGGTTCTTCTGTGTTTGTGTTGCTTTCATTGGTTGAATAAAGAAACTGCTTTGGCCTTTTGATAGGGCAGAACTTAGATAGGCGGGGAAAAGAGAACTGAATGCTGGGAGAAAGAAGGCAGGCAGAGAGAGAGCCGCTATGGAGTCATCAGAGTCAGACATGCTGAATCTTTCCTGGTAAGCCATGACCTCGTGATAAACACAGATTAATAGAAATGGGTTAGATCAAGATGTGAGAGTTGGCCAAAAAGAGGCTAGATATAATGGGCCAGGCAGTAATTTAATTAATACAATTTCTGTGTGGTTATTTTGGGGGTTAAGCTAGTTGGGTGCCGGGAATGCAGCCTGCTGGCCTCCTACAACAAGATCCCATCATAGCTCCGCCCTCCTCTGCCCTCTCCAGGAGATGGCGGGAGTCAATGGCATTATGAAAGTTCATGTTCCCTTTTCTCTCCAGATCTCTCTCAGATAGAACAGCGACTAGGTTCCTTTTCTACTAATCCTTCTGCTTAATGTTAAGAAAGGTTGAGGAGGGTCCCCAAACCCCTATACAAGAATTGGTGAAAATGGCCTTTAAAGTTTTTAATACCCGAGAAAAAACAGCTGAGTCTTCCCCACAGACAAGGCTACAATAAGCAGCTAACCTACAGACCCAGGCCTTAGCAGCCGCCCTAACGTCACAGGAGGGGGGACAAAGGAAGCCAACCACAGGACTCTACCTTGATGGAGCCCACCCTAAGTCAACCTCACAGGCAAGCTGTTTCAAGTGTGGCCTAAATGTTTGTGTGGCAACCTGGATGCTGGAAATCGCAATACCCCCTTGTGGGTTTGTCCTCTATGCCATGCCACGGAGGTCCGGCCTCACCAACATTGGCAAGTGAAACTGTGCCAGCCTTCGAACTTCTCAGCCTTGCAGAGGATTGACGCTGCCTAGACTTGGTTTATCCTGTAACCCTATCCAAGCCTAGGGTAAAGCAGCAGGTAGCCGGTAAGTCCATTACTTTTATATTGGACAAGAAGCTACCTATTCTGTTCTAACATCTCACTCGGGCCTTAAGTTCCCCTCACCAATTTCAGTTATGGGGATAGACGTGACCCATTCCTCCCCACTTAAAACTTTGCCTCTGCAGGACGATTTTTCTCTCATTCTTTCTTAGTGATACCTGCTTGCCCAGCACCTTTACTGGGTCGAGAAATCCTCAGCCGCTTCCCCAAAGCTTTGTTCTGCTTCTTGGAGCCCCTTTTTGACCCCACCCATCTCCGAGATTCTATTTTACAGGTTCACTACTCCTGCCAGACATGTGCCCAGGCCAACCTACAAGGGGCTCTCCACAGGTGTCAGTCTCTACACCAACAAGGTGAAGATTGGCAGGTTGATTTCACTCATATGCCTACTCATAAAAAAACTCTGTTCTCTTCACACTTGTGGACACTTTTACAGGAGGGATAGAAGCATTTCCAGCTTCCAGGGGAATGGCAGATGTGGTGGCTCAGGTACTCCTGGAACACATCATTCCTTGGTTTGGTGTCCCACAAACCCACAAACCATCCAGACAGACAATGGACTCATCAAACAACAGCTAACCAAGCTCTCCATTGAACTCAGGTTCAATGGTATCCCTGGGATACCATCACTCAGGAGCCAGAGGCAGAAGGATCATAAAGTCAGGGTCATCCTTGGCTACCTACTGAGTTCAAGGCCAGATGAACAACAAGAGACACTTTCTCAAAAAAACCAACAAAACCCAAGTTGAATAGTGACCCTAGTTTAAAGAAAGAGATTAAAGGTGGGTCAACACTAATCTCCATTTTTTAAACAGCAGATGTGGTGGCTCAGGTACTCCTGGAACACATCATTCCTTGGTTTGGTGTCCCATGAACCATCCAGACAGACAGTGGGCCAGCCTTCACTTCCAGGGCCATGAAGCTCGTGTCAGAAGATCTCAACATCTCCTGGAAATTCCACACCCCCTACCATCCACAATCCTCGGGAAAGGTGGAGAGGGCCAATGGACTCATCAAACAACAGCTAACCACGCTCTCCACTGAACTCAGGTTATCTTGGCCCTCCCTTCTCCCCATTGCCCTTACTCACCTCAGGGCCACCCCATGTTCCCCTATGGGCCTGAGCCCTTTTGAGCTGCTTAACCATCACCTCCTAGTCCAAACTCCTACACTGGTGGGGTACCTACTCTCCCTTTTAAGGTCCCTTCTCCCTTCACACGCTGACAGTTGTCTCCCTACTACCACACCAGTGGACCCTAATGCCCCAGGGGACAGAGTACTCCTCAAACAGTTAACTCCTAGGTCTCTCAAACCACGATGGACAGGACCTCACACGGTAATCCTTACACCCCCTCGGCTGCCAAGCTCCTGGGACACCCATGCTGGTACCATCTCTCCAGGCTCAAGCGGACACCTACTCAGGACACTTGGTCTGTCCAGCAGACAGGAGCTTCCACCCTCCGGTTTTCCAGGATGCCACAATGAAGGGCCTACCTGCTCCTCATCCTGGCACACTCATCTTTGGTGATAACAATATTTTCTTCCTAGACACCTGCCTTCTCATCTCCCCCAAGGAACAGATGCCTGAGGTCTCCGGGATGACAGTACATGGGATGGCTTTCTAGCCACACCTCTCGCTGAGCGTGGACCCACCAACAAATACCTAGCTCTTCCCTTCCCCATGTAATCTCATGCCTGCAGGAACTAGCCAGACTTGAGTCAATGCCCCTTTTCCCTAAGAGAGCCTAAATGTTAGTCAAAATATCACCTCAGCTTCCTGTTTTCCCTTATACAAACAGTCTGGAATGTAAGCCCCAGTCTCTGGCCTTCATCTTTGGAGGCCCCGTCCCTGTGCCCACCAAGCCTTGACCCCTTCCCGGAGGAGGGTCAAGACAGGCCGCCAAAATCTTGACCCCTGTCTATTTAAACTGCTTCTCTGAAAAGTTCCCTTGTGATCTCTTTCATCCCCCCCAACCCCTCCACCCCAGTGGTCGCGTTTGCGGCTTCCTGGTTCCCCCTCAGGGCCACCTGAGAGCCAGGAATCCCATTAAACATGCATATTTTTAATTTGTCTTGTTGTGATTTGGCTTGATTGGGATTTTTGCATTTGCAGAGAGCTCGCATTAGGAAAATTCCTAACACCTAGCATTTTCTGTGGGTGCTGGGAATCTGAATTCAGGTCCTCAAGCTATCAAGTTAGTGTTTCACTGTCTGAGCTATCACTCTAGCCCCATTTATAATTATTTTCAATAGTTGGGAGGGGGTGGCACACTCCTTTAATCTCAGCACTCGGGGGGGCAGAGGCAGGCCAATCTCTGAGTTCGAGGCTAGCCTTGGCTACAGAATGAGTTCCAGGATAGCCAAGACTATTTCATAGAGCAACCCTGTCTCAAAAAAACAAAGTAAAATAAAATAAAATGAAATATTTTCAACAACAAATTATTCAATTTGAATAAAATTATTCATTTGAATAAAATGGCTAGTAGATTTTTTTGGCTTCAATATCTGACTTTTCCCCCCACAAATTAGTGTTTAATCTAACATTCAATATTCCCAGAGGGTGAGTTCAGGGTCTTGTTTAATATTATTATGAATTTGCTCATATTTGACATTTAAACCTGTACTAGAGATGCCACACAACAAGCATTCTACTCAGTCTGTCTCCTGTTCTTTAGCAGGAATTTAGTTCTCTGCAAGCTTTGCAGTATGCTGGAGCTTGTCATTTACAAACCACAGGCTGTATCAGTGCGTGTGGGAAGCCTCCACCAGCATCTGTGCAGAGTCAGCAGAGTTTGAATTCATAGACAGGTCGTGTACCAGCTTGCACCAGGACAGTGATTCCCACCAGGCGATCACCTCCCACAGGTGCACTGAAATCTTGCTTTTTGCTGCCTGCGTAGCAACTCACAAGATCATAGATCTTGGTTTTATGTTTGTTTGTTTGTTTTTGTTTTTCGAGACAGTCTTTCTCTGTAGCTTTGGAGCCAGTCCT
>PVIU01034672.1:0-11092 GCA_004026605.1 Ondatra zibethicus | reverse complement strand
TGGCTTTACTTAATCATTAAAGTCAAGAAGAGCATGGTTATCATAATGAGCAGAAAAAGGCAGAGCAATTTCTATAATGGCCAGGCCAGTAATGGGGAACACGGGCAGAGTGATTTTATAATGGTGTGACATATATGGACATTTGGTACTGGATAATGGTGTTTCTAGAAATAAACCTGTAAGAAGCCTACTACATTTTCTTCTATGTGTAAAAGCCAAAAGAAATAAAAACCTGAAACAAATGAACGAAAGACTGCATTGGGTGGTAGCAATCAAGTATCTCTGCCTATCAACCGATTTCCAAACTTGATCCAGTTTTCAGATCTAAAATCCCTTGAATGAAAGGGAATTCAGGTCCTCCTAGGGAAGGGCTTTATTAAATACCTTAGAGTTTTACTTTTAGCTTTTTTACTGTTCCTCTTTAGAAGGATCTCTGGTGGTAGCTTTGTTACAGACAAGCTGAAGGATCTGGAATGGATGTGTGCAGTCAGTGACAAGACGAAGTTGTGGCCACCTGTTGTCATTTAGACAGGTGGCCCTAGACAGTTTCCATGGTTTGCATGAACAATTTTACAAACAAGTTTTACTTCCTAAAGTTTCTAAGAATGTTTACAATCATTACCAGCATTTTTCCCTGTTTCTTCCCTTTCTGCCTCCAACTCTCCTACACTACAGGTAGCCATTACCTTTTTGACCTATATCTCTATTGTCAGAAGCATAAATAGTCGTATAAGCTACAAAGGAACATTTCTAAGATGGCAAACCTATAGGCAGAACAGTGTGTCCAGCTGGCAGCACATGCAGTTATAGCGTCATGCAGGGTGGGAGACAGTTTAGTCTACTGTGGTTAATATTTACATCTGCTAGTGTCTGGGTTCTCATAATCAACTCACCAGCCAGAGCTGAATCAATCCATTCTACTGCTCTATACCCTCTGGGGGCATACCGTGTTTTCCCATTTATCCTATAGGCAACATAACCTGGAAACTTACTCTTAATAGTTGGTATTGTTTGTCCCTTGTACGTATGTCTGTCTCTCTTAACTTCATGGGATTATTGGAACAGTTACTAGAAATGAGGGGTTTCTATGATTCTGCTTCATTGCCTTTTCCTTGAGTGGTCCCATTAACTTGATACCACTTACTTAATAGCATTTCTTTAAGTCTATTATTGGTAAAATCATTATCAAAGAACAGTTACGCTAATATGTAATATTAAACTTCACGACCTACTGTGACCTGTTCCGGCTGTCAGTATGGCTAGTGAAAGCAAGGGGAAGGAGCAACACGCAAACTCCTGGGATTGTGCCCAGAATTTCGCAGTGAACTTTCCATAAGTTCTTCCAAGTGGGTCAGGGTCTTCAGGGTATTGTCACAAGGAGAGCTGTTTGTGCTACTCTCAGGCATCATTCCCTTAAGAAGTGGCACTGCTCCTGCCAGATCTCGAGATGCTTGTTAGGGTAACTGGACATAGGGGAAAAACAAGCAATCGTATTTTCCAGAGTTTACAAGATTCTGGTTCTGTATTGGCACTGATTCTGGGAGACCATAAAATTATTGTGGTACTCCACTTAAAGTAGGAGTTTATGGAATTCAGTTGATGAAGTTTTGGCTGAGGTTTAATTCAAAGTGGATACCCAAACATCCTGTGGTTATTCATCCAGTTTTAGAACATATAATTTGGGTAGATATACTTAGGAGGTGATGAATTCCCATTGCTTTTCATTCAGTTATAAAATAAGGGATATTATGTCTGGAAAGACTAAATGAAAACCACTGGTTGTGTCTCTATCACGAAAAAAGTGAATGATCGTATTCCCAAAAGGATTTTAGAATTAGTGCCAGCATAAAGGACTTGAAAACTGCAAGGGTGGCAGTCCTCAATACATGTCCATTAAACCTTACTATTTATCCTGTGCATAAAACAGATGAATCAGGAAAATGACAGTTGTCTATCACAAACTATCAAGTCGTGATTCTGATGGCAGTCGGAGTAACAGATGCAGTGTCCTTTTTAAGCAGGTTAACACATCTTCTTATACAAGTTATGCAGTTATTGATTTAGAAATTTTTTTCTGTACCTGTCCACCACAACCACCAGAAGCAATTTTATATCAATTGGCAAAGTCTGTAATATAACTTTTTAATTTTATTTCAAGGATATGTTGACTGTCTAGCTTTGTGTTGTAATTTAGTTCAAATGAATCTTCATCAACTCCCAGAAAATGGCTCATTATATTGATGAGTTTATGTTGATTGGCTTAAGTGGCAAAGATGAAGTAACCAGCTTCTATTCATTGGATATATATATATATATATATATATATATATATATATATATATATATATATATAAAATGATGGAAATCAATATAATTAATTATCAAGGGCCTTTAAGGAACTCAGTGAAATTGCTTAAAGTCCAGCGGTGTGGAACATGCAGAGATATTCCTTCTAAGGTGAAGGATAAGTTGTTGTGCCTGGTCATCCCCACCATGAAGAAAGAAGTATAATGCTTACTAGTACTCTTTGGAATCTGGACTAGCACAATCTTCACATAGGTGCACGACTCCAGATTTCATGCAAATTCATGTCTCCTAGCTTTCATTGGGGCCTGGACCAGAAGAAAACTCCCCCACCAAGGCAGTTCTACCACTTGGACCATATTATCCAGCAAACCTGATGGTACTTTAGGTGTCAGTACTAGATAGTGATAGTGTTTGTAACCTTTAGGAGGCCCTTGTATGTAAATCACAGATAACACCTTTGAGAATGTTGAGCAAGACTCTACTACCACCTGTAGATAACTATACTTCATTTGGAGATTGCTTTTGGTTCATTATTTATTGTAACTGAATGTATGACAATGGGCCACCAACTTACTATGTGACCTAAGCTGCCTATCATAAACTGTGTATTACCTAACCCACTAAGTCACAAAGTAGGATATGTATAGTAGCAGTTCATAATTAAATGAAAGTGGTACACATATGACTGAAGTCAGGCAGCTTCTGAGGACACAGTCAAGTTTCATGAAGAAGTTGCCCCAATATGTATGGTTTCTACTCTTGTTTCAATGTCTTCTATTCCTAAGCATTTACCTATGGTTTCATGGGGTGTGATGGCAAAACACATCTAGCCATAAGGGCCTAGCTTACTGAACATTCTGTATGTTATGCAATCACCACCTAGAAGTAGATAGCTATGGCATCACTGCCTTGTCCTGGGACAACTCTGAAAGGAACAGTAAAGGAAAGTCTTCACAGTAAGCAGCATTTTGGGAAGTGCACATGAGAGTGCATTTTGCTTGGAATGGAAAATTGTCAGACGTATGAGATTATTTCATGATCATGGCCTATACAAATGTTTATATGGATGGTGATGAACCTGGGAAGAATATGACTGTGAAATTGGTGAGAATGTTAATCCTATGGAAGAGCAAGCCCCAAGTAAATGAATTCTTATTTAGACTGTCTTAGACATGGTGTTTATTACATCAACAGAAAAGTAGCTAAGATAATGATTAAGAAATTATTTTTTACAGTGTTCATGTTCTTTAGAAATCTAGGAAATACAAGTTAGAAGTTCTTTGAGATTTCATCTTACCTCGGTTAGAATGGCTAAGATTATGAAAACGAAAGTTAGAGAACATTAGCAAAGATGAGGATAAAGGAGAACTGTCAATCAATGTTGGTAGCAGTATGAACTGAAGCTGACACTGTGAAAATCAGTATGGAGCATTTTTGAAAGTTTAGAAATACATCTAACATATGACACAGTATATCACCCCTGGGCATATATTCAAAAGACACTGCATCCGACTACAGAGTCACATGCTTATCTATGTTCATTTCCCCTGTACTCACAATAGCTAGGACTCTGAAATAATCTATCTGTCCATGAACTGATGAAAGAATAATAAAAAATCAGTACCTATACAACATTGAATTTTTTCAGTTGTAAGGAAAATGAAATAATAGAATGTGCAGGTACATGCATGGAAAAAGAAAATATTATTCTGAGTGAGCTATTTCAAGCCTAGAAAGACAATGTTACATGTTCTCATTCATATGTGGGTCAATAGGGTTGGATCACTTACTTAATACATAAATAAGAAATTCATTAAATCAAGAAAATGAACATACTGTGGGTATGTGAATTTCAGCAGAAAACTCAACTTCAAAGTTGAATAATTCTTTTGCATACTTTGATCCACACCAAAGAACATCTAAAATGCATGACCCTGTTTTCAACTTACTGGTATCTATTTTAAATTACAATATAGGTTTGTTTCAGTGGAGATTATTCTTTACTTTCTTTATGTCTTTTCAAGCTTCCAATATATTTTTTTTCAGTTCTATATTCCTATCTATTTTTACGTGTCTTCAAACTGATTGTGATGAAGGAATTGTGCTAATGAATTCCCTTTAGATTTTACACTAAAGCAGATTACTTGTTTCTATGATAAGTTGGAAAGGTAGTTGCTTATTTTACCTTGTTTAGTTCTCATACCATACTTAAAATTATTCTACATTTGCTAATATGAAACTGTAAGGTATTAACATACAACATAATAAGTTATTTATTACCGCAGTAAATAGCTCCCCAAACTGTTCCTTTGTACCGGGGTGATGTCAATCAAAGGATGTTGTACCTTTTGTTCTTCCTAATGGATTTACTTGTACATTTTCCTTTCTTTCAAAACGTGCAAAAATCTTTGTTCTTCTTTATACCTGTGTTTTAAAAATTTCTTTTATGTGCTTTGGTCACTCCCTGAACACTCTAAAATGCATTAACAATTTATCACTCTTTTTCTGATTTGAAAAGAAAACTTAGATTGTGATGTCTTAATGAAGGTACTTAGCAATGCTTTAGTTTTTTAACAAAGGGTTTATTCAATGTCCTTCCTGTGACATTTCTTCCTGTTCTATAGAAGATACAAAATAATGCAATGTTTCTATGCTTTTTTACAAAAGCAAAATTTTATGTCTTTATTCAGAAGTTTTCAATTTTATTTGCAAATTAAATTTTCCTCATCATGAAGTCACAGTACACTTATACGATTAGTGCCATAACCAATAGTGTAGTCTTGTTTATCTTTGGCATCATATGATTGCACTTTCTTTCTTTATGTTTTATTTTATTGAAAAAATGTTTTCATTTAGTCCTTATCTATTCTAAAGTTTTCTTATTGAAGTTTTATGATGTAAGATGGTATAGCAGCAATGTGTTTTCATTTGTTTGAAAGTCCTTTCGATTGAATTTTAAGTAGACACAAATTATGCTAATAAGGAAATGAAAATTGAAATAAATTTAAAATAAATTTACATATAGAAGGAGTAATAACAGTTTAGTACCAAAGAGCACATGAAAATGTTTCCTTGTCATTGTTTTAGACTATCTTAAAATCAACAAGTTTTGTTGGGAAAAAAGATTTGAATGAAAGTTACTATAAGTAAACATATTAAATATGAATGGGTGCAACATGAGTTTTTCAAAGAAATAGTCTACTTTATATAATTGTTGCCAATGGAAAATACTTTTTCACAAAAAATAGAATAAATATGAGAAAGTCTTTAAATGCTTTCTTTTCTCATCAGAAGGTCTTATTCTTCGTCTAGAAAGGGTATGTACTGTGAATATTGCTGTGAAAAGCCACTGAAATGGTAGGACAAAGGAATTGCTTAGGTTCACCAATGTGAGTTTGTAGGTATAACTCTTAGAGATGTAGATATTGTCCTCAGGCTCAAAAAATCTATGACAATAGTCAAAGGAAAACCTGAATAAAAATCACAAAAAAATATACTCTGCAACAGCAATAATAATAGTAAAAATAATGAATATTTACAAGTTACAGAATATACCATAGTTCTTGCTATGACATAGTTGTCTTCAGATTCTGTAATGGGAACTTCTTCCTGTACTATAGCAGCCACATTTAGTTGTCAATGCCACTGAAAATGCACAAATATTCCCAAACACCATGGGTAGGCATACTTAGAAACTATTGCTGAAGACATAACATTGGAACGCAAAGCTCTCCATTTTTTCCTCAAACACATGGTGAATCATCTCTTATGTTATATCTTAGACAAGCTAATCCAGGTACTCTGAATAATCTTAGTATAACTTACTCATTTTTTGCTACATGTTTTTATATAAATACCTGCTAATCTGTATTAAAGCTCATACCCACTTTGAAGATACATATGGAGGTTGATATTTTGGCAGCTGTCTATTTAAAGAAAACATTTTGCAAACATAATTCATATGTCAACTTAGAATCATGATGAATAAGTGGCCCTAAGCCCCTAAAAATTTACCGTGAAATCTTTTCAAGTTAATGAACATTCTGATTTCATACAAATTAAATAGCGCATAAAATACAACCCAAGCGATGAGCAGCAAGTGAGGTGAGCTCAGAGACTGTAGGTTCAGAGACTTTCTGGACCTGTGCTGCGTAAGACCAAACCATAGCTCACAAATATAAGAAAGGACTCAGAGTCCAAACCTGTGGTTGCCACTGCTTCAGACATTGAGGGAATGAGATCAAAGAAGAAGAAAAGAAGAGGAAAAGAAATCAAGAGTTCTGTATAGCTGAACGCTTTCATTCTTGGAAATACGGAACTTTAAACACGAGGAAAATTCTATAAGCTCAGAAAAGCTAACAAAGGGAAGATGATAATACCTTGAAATTTTAAGCTGAAAAAGTCCCAATGGTCATATAAATATAAAGAAAATTTGCATTTTGACCTTCCAGTGGGGGAAAAAAAAACTTTACCCTCTACTCCAGGATAATCAGAAGATACCCAAGAAACGTGTTGCCACATACAGTGAGTAATTTAATTCTAGATAAATCTCTATTGAAGACAAACCTAGAAAAGTTTAAAACAAGTATAATGACAATAAATAATTAGCAAGTTGTAAGAATTCTAAACCATAAGAAAATTAGAGCACACCGGTCGGTGGTGGCGCGCGCCTCTAATCCCAGCACTCGGGAGGCAGAGGCAGGCAATCTATATGAGTTCGAGGCCAATCTAGTCTACCAGAGCTAGTTCCAGGACAGGCAGCAAAAGCTACAAAAAACCCTGTCTCGAAAATCCAAAAAAATAAAAAATAAAAAGAAAAGAAAAGAAAATTAGAGCTCCAGACACTTAAAAATTGGCATTTGTAATGCCAGAATATAATATAGTTCAGTTCCCCAGTATCTGACACCTTCTCATGTGCTGACTGCATGTATGGGGTACATATACATTCATGCTGGCATAATACCCACATACATAATTTCTGATGAATGTAAATACTATTAAAAGATGTTTGGAATGATGGTACTCTCAAAAATTGAATCATACTTCTTTTTGAGGCCGTGGGTCGCAAAAGTCCCACAGCCTCATGTTATGTTGGCTATTGAGATACAGAATCCTTCAAAAAGAAGACAGGCTATAGCCATTGCTCTCCATTATCTACCATAACTAATGCTAATACCCAATGGTCAGCAGATCACACACTCTTATCACAGGATATAGAGGAATCAAGCTGTAATAGATAGGCAATTTTCTTCCCTTTTAAAGGCTAACTTTTAAAGGGCTGAAAATTGCTATGCAAAAATCTTCTTACCCAGCTTTGAATACCATGAACTACAACAATGACCTGGCTCGCAAAAATTACCCCTTTAGTTTATTTGCTTTCTGCCATTGGCAGCTTGCATAGCATTTTCTGGAGCCACAAAAGCTAGATGGCAGGAAAGAGGCTTTCAGACCATATCCAGCTTCGACAATCTGAGTTTTGTCTAAGTGTTCAGTGACACCCTTTTATTGTACTTCATCATAGTCTTCATTGCTTTGACTGGCATTCTGTGAGCTGCGTCGTTGCTGTTTTTCAGAGAGATAACTTGAGAGATTATCTCTGATGGTCAGGGCAATTCTGAGGAGTACCAATGCTATGTTTTCCTGACAAACTAATCTCTCGTGGTCAGGAACTTCTAGGCAAACACAACTGTAAAAACATTAAAGTTGTTCTACAATCATATAGTAATTAGACATATGAATAAAATATAATTCCAGAGATATAAAATTTTCAAACAATGTGAAATCAGTTTATGGGGAAGACATAATAATTACAAAAGTGCATGAAATACAGATTAAAATCATATCACTACACTCTGGAGGCAGGGGCAGGCACATCTCTGAGCTATAGGCAAGACTGGATTACATAGTGAATTCCAAGACAGTCAGAGCACCACAAGAAACCCTGTCTCAGAAGAAAGAAAAAGCACACCCACACAATGACCACAATGAAATTTACATTGCAACAACCTTGATAGAGAAGATGGAGAAATAGGTTCTTAATTATAATCTAGACAATAAATGTTCTTTATTGTGTAACTGACAGTGAATAAAAGGCTTGAAATGTTATCTTCTAGTGGGCAAAATCAGCAGTTTTAGTACATTCTAAGTAACTGGACACACATTCTTTTTATGTTCATGAGACATATCAAACACATGTTTGTTGCATCATATAAAGACAAATATTTAAAAGAGTAAATTATTCAAATATCTCCAGCCACAAATACTTAATTAGTAGTCATTATATAAGTGGATACTTGGAAATCCCTATTTATTTGGTGATAAAGCAGTATATTAAATATCCTATTGAGACCACTTAGAAAATATTTCTGGGTGATTTTACAATACCATCTATAGACATAATCATAATTTTAATATTGATATTAAAAGAGAAAACCTATTTTAAGTTGATGATTTAATTAGTTAGCTTAGATAAATATAAAATAATGAATAAATTAAATCCAGAATAAATATTGTGTAATAATGGCTATAATAATAAGCAGAAATACCAATTGAAAATAGAAAGCAATAAGAATAGTAAAACCAAAGAATATTGTTATAGTGTTAGTTCACTTAACACAAACCTACAATTGTCTGGGAAGCAAGAATTGCAACTAAAATCATTACATAATGGGTCACACATCAATTTAAAAAAAGCAAAATATTTATGCATTATTTTCCTAAACTAAAATACTTGCAACTATACTTGCAAACATTTGTGAAGTTCACATTTTAGTTTCAAATTGGTTATGATTTGCAAATGTATTGTACATTTTAAGACAGTTTACTTATTTGAACTGTATTAGCTGTAAAATTTAGTTTCAAATTTGTTATGATTTGCAAATGTATTGTACATTTTAATAGACAGTTTACTTATTTGAACTGTATTAGCTGTAAAATTTAGTTTCAAATTGTTATGATTTGCAAATGTATTGTACATTTTAATAGACAGTTTACTTATTTGAACTGTAAAATTTTGTTGATATAAAAATTGATATTAGAAATTAGTAATGATTGGGGAAAGGAGAATAAAACTTGTCACTTAATAGTCACCCATGAACATTTCATCTACAAGTATTAAAGAGATGTGAATTTCTGTTTCCAGAAGATTAGCTTGTGGTTATATCCATGTGGGATAGTCAGCCAACTGCAGACAGTGCTATCCTGGGCAGGTGGTCACAGGGCAAGTTGAGGGAAGCAAGTTAGTGATCACAATTCCTCCATGTTTTCTGCTTCATTTCTGTCTTCAGGTTCCTGCCAACCATTGAGAATGTACAGATGTGGATGCTTGCCTACTCAGTCTTCTACTTTAGAATGAATTCTTACCAACATTTAGATTTCAGCTCTGAGCTGAGAACCCAGCCACCAAAAAATACCATGCAGCAACAAATTGGTGTTGTTTTAAATAATAACATTACATAATGTGTCACACATCAATTTAAAAAAGCAAAAGATTTATGCATCATTTTCCTAACCTAAAGTACTTGCAAATATGTACTTGCAAACATCTGTGAAATTCACAGTTTAGTTTCAAACTTGTTATGATTTGCAAATGTATTGTACATTTTAATAGACAGTTTACTTATTTGAACTGTATTAGCTGTAACATTTTGTTGATATAAAAATTGATATTATAAATTAGTAATGATTGGGGAAAGAGAATAAAACTTGCCACTTAATAGTCACTCATGAACATTTCATCTACAAGTATTAAAGAGGTGTGCATTTCTTTATTTTTTAAAGATTTATTTATACAGCATTCTGCATCCATGTGTGCCTCCAGGCCAGAAGAAGGCACAAGATCTTCTTATAAATGGTTGTGAGCTCCCATGTGGTTGCAGGGAATTGAACTCAGGACCTCTGAAAAAGCAGCCAGAGCTCTTATCCTCTGAGCCAACTCTCCAACCCCCTATTTCTTACTTGAGTGTTTGTGTTATGGCACATGTCCAGGTGAGGTGCAAGATTAAGGTACAAGATTGTCCATTGACCTTCACATTTATACTTATTGATGGATATATAAAAATTATAATTAATAACAGTTTAAAATATCCCAATGTGTATGATAATTTTATACCAAGTTTGAAAATTTAGTGTTCCTGAAACCTTACTAATTCATTTTATAATTATTATTTTTCAGTTATTATATACGTTTTTTGAGAGAGAGTCCCACATATAGCACACTATGGTCTAGAGCTCCTGGGTACCTCAGAATGTAGCCTTGGTTGGCATTGATAATTTGACAAAGTCTCTTGTCTCAGCTCACTGCATAACAAAGTTACCTATATGAGGTACAAATACCTAGTAATGTAATTTCAACAGAAAGTTTCATTACTAAACATTCATTTGTTTCCGGAACAATGTTGTTGTGTTTTTTTTACATTTTTATGTAATTCATACTTGTTAATATATTTAAGAAGTTAAATTTAGTCTTTATCACATATTTCTACCTAGTAGAGTTCTTAAACATTAAAGAAATGTTTGTGGAATAGATTGCAAGCTGGCCTCAGCTTTTCCATGTGATTATAGAGGAAACTTAGGGTGGCAAAAGCCCTGCTTCATTTCCTTAACACAATTGCCTAATTTATTAGTTGGCCTCCAGTATTAATTACCTCTGCTTTCATTTATGCCAGAATTGTATTGATCTAATCTTCCCTTCTCTCTCAGGTCTCCTGAGCTCATTCTGGATTCTGTCAAGCCATCCTCGATCTGTGTAATTGGTCCCTGTGTGGTTGTAGGTGAGTAAACCCAC
>PVIU01034671.1:0-11098 GCA_004026605.1 Ondatra zibethicus | reverse complement strand
CAGGTGAAGAGCAGAAGGTGGGAGAAGATGAGTTAGGAAGTTAGGACCGTGAGGGGCTGGTCCACCTACTGAGACAGTGTGCCTGAACTAATGGGAGCGCACCAATCCACCTGGACTGGGACTGAATGAGCATATGATCAAACCAGACTCTCTGAATGTGGCGGCGAAAGTTGGCAGATGGAGAACCCATCAACAATGAAAAGTGTATCTTAATACAGAGCATGGTGGAGGCCATGAGAAGTCTGCCTAGAGAGAAAGAATAGTGCTCATTTGGTGGAAGGGTTCCTGCTGGGCCTCAGGCAGTAATAGGAGCGTCCCAGGTAGACAGGGAAGAATTAGTAGAGGAAGGAATGTCTAGAACATCCTGGAGCCTTCGAGAATAAGGCATTGCAAGTGAAGAACAGAAACTGAGGGTAGTGCCGAGGTCATTAGCAGAAAGGGCTGTGTCTCCAGAGGGGAATCTTTGGAAGTTCCCAGTCCAGAGTGTCTGTAAAGATCACTCTTACTACTGCCTAGATGGTGAGCTGGAGGCAGAGGATGCAGCCACGGGGAGGGGGGTGCATAGAAGTCATATGCATACAGTGCAGTCTGTAGTAGTTCACTGAGCAGAGCACAGTGGGGAGCAAGGAATGGAGATAGGATGATCAGGAGGCAAAGTCATCATCTGCATTCAGTTGCAGTTTGACATGGGGACCCCAGGGGCAAGAAGCAGTGTTAATTGACAGTTAATCTCCAGGAGTTGGGTGAAGGGTGGCATTCTCTAGTGCAGGACTGTAATGAAAACTCCAGGGGTAGGAATGCAGGGGAGGGGAGGCTCTCTAGAAGGAAACTGTTGAAGGGACAAAGAGAGAGAGGGGGGGAATAGGGTGTAGTCAGTAGGACACAGTCCTTATAAGGACACAAGGCTTTCCATGTTCAGGGAAGGTTTAGCAAATAGACCCTGGCAAAAATGCCAGCCTGAGCTGGTTACCTCCACAGACCAAAGCTGAGGTTTGTGTCTCATTCTTCATCACTGCCAGCAGAGATGGTTTGTCTTCTACTAAGTGACCTGGCCATCTAACCAAGGTCACTTCAGTAGCCTCAAGATAGCCAGACTGTCTCCACTGCCCTCCATTTAGGCTGCTACAAGCTGCCAGTGGTCCTTCCAAAAGGGATCTCTGGTGCCATTTCCCATAGCACACCCTTCAGTGGCTTCCTGCTATCCCTAGAATCGGCTCTGCATGTGTGGTCGGCCCTGGATGACCTTCGGTATCCATTCTTCTCATCTCTAGAAATCTGTCTGTGCTCATTGTGCTATCAAGAACTCACCAAGTGCAGTCACCCTCTCAGCATCTGCCCAAACCCTGACTTCATGTCTGTTAGCTGTCTGCCCAAGGTGACTAGGCAGAGGGAGAGGCCTTCCCTGACAGCTATTGAAAACCACAGCCCCTTAAGCTCTATGTGATCTTTTAAGTGGCACTGCCACTGAGTGAAATTATCTGTTTACTTCTTCCATATCCAGATTGTTAGCTCTGTGGAGCAAGGACTTCATCCCTTCGCTGCCTGCTGTGTTCACTGCTTGTAGAGCAAGCCTTGGCAAATAGCAAGCACTCAATAAATGCTTACTAAATGTACAAAAGAAGTAATTGGTGGAACTACAGTGTGTTGAGCATGCTAGGCATGTTTGGATCCATTCATGGCTGTGTCCTCAGTGCATTCCTAAGTATCATTGGAAATCACTCCCCACTAGGCTCATGGCAGGCTTAGGGATGGTACCTGCCATTGGAACTGGGATGTGTGGCAGGTATCCCTTTAAGGGTAAGAGATATAGGTGCAGTCAGCACGGGAAGAAAGTGTTATAGCAGGAGTGGGTACCCAGTTTCATCCTGAGTCAGACAGAATCATCTTCTGGCAGTGGGAATTTAGAGCTGGGGGGCATGTGGGACTGAGTGGCTCACAGGGAGAACAGGCATGGAAACCAGAGCCTCAAGAATTGTGAACTGTGTTGAAGGTAAGATGGAGTCCAGCCTGGAGAGAGCTAGGTTGCCACAGACAGGTTCTGAAGGCAAGAAATAGGGAATTGTGGGGGTGAAAGGTAGACATTGTGGGCTTTGATGTGGGGGCACAGTCAGTCTTGGGATGGCCTGACTTGGGGCTGGAGACAGGCTTTAGGGTAGAGTGAGGCGAGCCGGACAGGGCGTTCCTCTCCACAGGTGGTACCGGGTAGGTATTGCTGGCTAGCATCAGCTGTGCAGCCACTCAACAGAATTGAATTTCAGTGCCCCTGGGCAGTGCAGTGGTTCCATGTCTAGCACTCTCACACTTGATAGCTTATGCTAAAGATTGAGACCATTTTAAAAAGTCTGGTTTACTTGTGTCAGGCAGTGGTGGCACAAGCCTTTAATTCCAGCACTCGGAAGGCAGAGGCAGGCGGATCTCTGTGAGTTCGAGGTCAGCCTGGTCTGCAAGAGCTAGTTCCAGGACAGATAGGACTGTAACACAGAGAAACCCTGTCTCGGAAAAAAAAAAAAAAAAAAAAGGTCTGGTTTACTCTTTCCAGGTTAGAGAATCCTGAATACATTAATCATCTTTACTTTTCTGAGCATTCCTTTCGTCTTTAAAAGCTTCTGACAATTAGGTTGGTAGGTTCCAGATTCCTCCCAGACAGCCAGTGCTGGCTACTCTGGCAGCACCTTAGCCTGGGACCATTCTCTGTTCAATCTCTCAGAGTTCTGATATACCCTCTGGCCTCCAGCTCTGAGCCTCTTCCAGCCTATACTGATGTTGCTAGGAATACTCCTCACCCCACCCCACCCCACCTCTATCCTCTAGTAAGTTTTCTTGGCTGTATTTGCTTCAGACCTGTGTTGTATCAGCACTTCCATTATTTATTACTTTCTTCCTTAGTCCCAGCTGGGCCCAGCAGGGACGCATGGGACTGTTGAAGAAACCTGTGGCTGTCCACGCTGCTCTTTAGCTTGATGTCTTTTCACCCTGGTGCTCCCTTTGCCTTTCTGGGCTTCCTCAGTTTGTTCGTCTGCTAAGGTCTTACCTCAGGATTCACTATGATGAGCTTCCCAGGAGTCGGCTCCTGGGCAGTCCCTACTCTAGTGCCTGGTCAGGCAGGGCCACTGAGCCTTCTGATAAGGCATGCCCCTCACCCCCATTGGATAGGGCCAGCACACATGTGACTGTTGCCTCTTGCATCCTCCCACAATACGAGCTAAAATACTCCCACCACTTTGGAAGGACTCCAAGTCCCTGTTCTTCAATCTGCCCTCACACCTGCCCCTCCAACAAGCCATTACTATCCTGTACTCTGGTCATACCATGTGCTACCACAGCTTGGTCTATAGTAGCCTGCTAGATCCCTGAGTGCAGGCCCAGTGCAGAGCTGGAAGCTTAGGAGACTGTCTTGCCAGAGCTTCAGCCAGTGGCTGCCTCCTAACTACCCTGTGCATCACTTGTGTGGTTCTGGCCTTGGTTTGCATTTATTCAGCAGTTCCTATGCCAGGCCCTCTCATAGTTTCTGGGGATGGATCATGAGCAAAAGGGACTAAAAGCCCTTGGTGGTGGAGGTCACGCCCCCTGAAGAGCCTCCTGTCACTCCTCAGCACTCAGAACTCTTCCAGGCTCTGCTGGTCTTGTTGGTTCATACGCATGAAATCAAGGGATGTTAGTTAAGTTCTTAAAACACTTATTGAGTGTCCACTGTATGCCAGGCATTACGTAAATATTTTACAATGCATTACCACCCTCATTCCCATCAAGCCTGTGCCGACTGCTCCACAACCATTCTCACTGTGCAGAGCAGAAGCAGAGGAGATGACGTGAAAGTCCTGCCCATGACACACACTAGGAGGGGGTCCTGACCTGAGCACTGGTAGCCTCACTCATGGCCCTGCTTGATCGGCTTGGGAGAGCCTCAGTCCTCTCGGCATCTGTAACACCCAGCCTTGCTCCCCTAGTAGGTCATTTATGAATGCCTTTGACCTAGTTGTCTGTGTTGAGGCTCTGGCCCAGGAGTTGCTCTTTTCCAGGCATGTAGGATAAGCTTTTGTCTTTATACCCACCATCCTATACATGAACATATGGGTCTCACCTTGATCTGCACTTGGTTGACTGTGCCCCTGCATCCTCCCATTCTGCTTCTTCTCCTGGATCTGCCTGGGGACAGCAAGTTGATCTCTCCTGCCAATGACATGTTTTACTGCCATCCTCCCCTTCCCGCCTTCCCACCTTGCTTCTCTCACCCTCACACTCTTTTTTGATCTTGCAAATCCAGGCCCTTGGAGAAATCAGACAGTATGAAATATGAAAACTGCTTGGGAAGTAATTGAAGAAACACTGCGACTTTTGAAACCCACAGAGATAATACTCACACCTTCTTACTCACGTTATTTAATTTTAATAGCAGATTTAATTAATGGAGATCAGGTCTTCTGCCTTCAGATGTGCTCAAGAAGCAGCTGCAGGCACTGGAGAAGGGGCAGCTGTCTAGAGCAGAGAAAAATGCAATCCAGAAGTGGGAACCTGAGGAATCTATGGTGAAAAAAGTCTCCAAAACTAACAGCTCATGATGGTGGGGACTGATAATATGGGGACAGTGTAGACCCATCAGAGAGCACCCAGAAGCCCGTGAGCTTCTCTGGTAACTGTAGCTCCCATTTCCTGGTCTCAGTGGTCCAGGACCCTTCAGTGCTGATGGCCTCAGGGGGGACAGGACTCCATCATCCACAGCAACCTCTGTCCTGTTAAAATAGAACTCCTCTGCTATTCCCTAAAAAGCCATGGCTTGGCCAGGCATAGTAACTCAGGCCTGAATTTCAGCACGCAGGAAGCTGAGATAGGAAGATCACCAGGTTAGCCTGGGCTACAGAGCAAAACCTTTGTTTCAAAACCATGAAAGAAACAAATAAACCAGGCCTTTATTCACTCCTCTTTTTCGAGACAGGGTTTCTCTGTAGCTTTGGAGCCTTTCCTGGAACTAGCTCTTGTAGACCAGACTGGCCTTGGACTCAAAGAGATCCTCCTGCCTCTGCCCCTCCACCCCCCACGAGTGCTGGGATTAAAGGTGTGCACCACCACTGCCCAGCCTCACCTTTCATTTTAATCCAGATTCTGAGCCTGAAATTGAGGCTACTTTACCCAGTGTGCCTCTTGGCCCCTCCCTACTCTCACTCTCACTATTTGACAGTCCCTGCTTCTCTCAAATACCCACACTGCCCTTTTGAAACTCTCATCCATATTGTCTCTCCTCAGGAGATCTCCCCCTTGTTTGGCTTGTATCATATCTGCTCACCATTTACTTTGTTAGAAATGAATATATTTTTAATTCAAGAAACTGACTTCTAGAATGTTCCCTGTAGGTTTGCTCATTCACACACAGAACTGCTAGTAGGCACTTGTTCTCCTCAGTACTGTTTACAACAGCAGGAGAGTTTATTGGCCTAGAGGATATGGTAGGAGCTGCTTGACTGGAGGTGCAGAGCGCTTACTCCCAGAACCCTCATCCATACTGTGCTCCTGCACAAAGTCCTCTTTCACAGGGTGTACTTCCTCTCAATGTGCTTACCCAGTGTATGCCTCACAGAAGGCTCTCTAATTAAAGTACTTGCCCACAAACTGTTTGCCAACAAGGTGCTCACAAGTGTGCCATGACCTCACTCAAGGGGGTGTAAAGAGGAAGGTGGGATGTGGCTGGGGTACAGGCCTTAACAAGCTCACCACTCATTATGGTCCTTGTCCTGCTTTTACTTTTAAAAAATATTGTTGTGACAAAAATTGTGCCTTAAATTTGGGATACTAGTCTCCCATGAACTAAGCCATGGACTCCATTGTCAGAACCATCAAAGGCAATGAAAGGGAGCAAGAGACATACCTTGGTTTGCTTCTGCTCAGGTACCAACTTCCGAGAAGACAGTCTGATCAGGTTTGCAGGCTGCTTTGGTAGGTATCCAGAAAGCACCATACCATTGGCCTAATGCTGTAATTGTGACATTGTATTGTCTGAGCATCCCACATGGCCAGGGCACAGGTTGTACTTCCCTTGGACCCTACTGCCAATATTTAATGGTTCTCAGGAAGAGCAAGTTGGCCAGTTCTTAAGAAGCCTACAATGATAACAAGTAGTCTGCTGTTATCATTCTCAAAGAAGGAGGCTGGAGAACCAGGGGCTGATGAACAAATGTAGTGACATGATAAATCCCATTGTGGCTTGGAGACCTTCCTGTGCTTCTGGACCAGCAGTTGTGACAAAGCCCATTGCCATGGGTCTGCACAGACAGGATAGGACCAGCTGGGGATTTTCACTGAGTCATCATGAGGAAATTAGAGGAAGTAAAGTGGGGTGGCCATAACCACTTCTTCGCCTGTGGCCACTTCCTATGACAAATCCTATTGACCACATAATTGGCTCCATGTGCCTGGGGACAGATGCGTCCTCCCTACCATACAGAACAGTAAGTTCTCTTCTGTCTGCCCACAATAGGTGGGCCCCATCTCAGCCCTTGGGTCCCCACTTTGAGAGGCACTCAGCAGGTGACTGGGCCTGGAAGCCTGTGACCTGACCCTGTGAACACATATAGGAGAAAAGAAACTCAGAGATGGTTGAGCCAGGCAGATTTCTTATGGAGAAGAAAGACCAGATTCCATGGAAGGAACTTAGTGTATGAGATTCTTTGTGGCTTCAGAACCTACACAGTGCTATGGGTTGAAGGAGATCTGTGTGCCTGGTTTTCTGTTAAGAAAGCAAAGCTTGGAAGAAGTAAGTGGTTTAGCCACAGACTATGGCCAGTACACACTGAAGTCATACTGTGGGCCCATGGATCAGGCCATATCCTCAGGAGGCTCCAGCAGAGTCCCAGTGATTCCAAGGAGGTCACAGAAGAACACCTACTGGAGGAACAGGTGGATACTGATCAGATTGCCTCTGTCCTTGTCCTCAGCCAGGACAGTCATGTCAGGGAATGTCACACCATCCTGAAGCAGAGCCATCTCTCTTGATATGAGTACAAGGACTCCAGAGGAGAAGCAGAAAGCCTTCCTGGGCACAGCATTAGTGGAGATCTTCCAATACCAGGCTGCGAGGAAGACCTATGTTTCTTTCATGTCTGTTGTGTGCTGGAGTTATTGGCATGCCTTGGGAAAGGACCTCCCTGGTGTGGAAAGAGGAGACTAGAAGGGATAAGCTATGTGACTGTTCCACCCATAGACCCTGGTTCTCCCTGCCAGTGACTTTGTACTCCTAAGCTCCCCTACAAGAGTCTCCTTCCTATGCCATGCTGATCCCAGGTCAACTTTCGCTGAAAATGTAGAGAGTAAGCAGGTAAATCTCAGAGAGCAGGTAAAAGTAGAGCCTGGTTCCAGCCTAGACCTGCATTCGCACCTGTGGTTCCCTAGAGGAAGTCCTCTGGCTTAAATCCCTTCCCTCTAGACTTGGACTCCACACCACAAGATGGGCTCTCCTGGCAGCCCTGATTCAGACCTCTTTCCCTGTTCATCCAGGGCCTGGCTGGCTGCTTTTCTTCAGCAGGTAGGTAGGTGGAGTCAGGCTGAATCAGGTTGAGCCTGACAGATGTGCAAGGAAACACAGCCCTGAGACTTCACAGTCCCTTCACTGTCACACCCACTTGTTGCAAGGACTGACTGATGGACTTGTTTGCTCATCTGTGAAAGAGGGGGAGCCCCTTCTCACAGCTATGCAAAGGGCCTGACCTTGGCACCCCACACAAAGGCAACTGCTACTGGCTTCATACCCGACTCAAGACATCTAACCACTTACCCTATACCTCTTTACAGGGACCACTTGACCCACCCTGTCTCAGCCTCCAGGTTTGGCCTTCCCCCACCCCCTATATGTCTTCCAGCTGTGCATGGGCCTGAGCACTCCCACCTGGAGTGCTGTGTCCTGAGGTTGAAAGGGGCATCAGTATCAGTCTCTGAGAGCAAGTGAAGATGTTGGAGTTTTAGAGAATAAGGAAAGTGCTAGTCTGGACCTGTGTGGCCAGAAGTGAATAACAAGTTAAACAACTTACCCACCATCATAATGTGCTACCAGGGTCACACCCAGCTGACTTGTTCTTGCTCCTAGGCTTTCCCTGCCAACCTGACTCTGTAAGTGCATTTGCAATGGATAACTTCAGGAAGGGCAAGGTATATGCCTTCAGACTCTCCCACAGTGCATCATGGGAAGCAGCAGAGAATGCCATAGCCTAGGAATCAAGACACTGGATACCCCTGACATTGTCCCTTGCTATTTTGGCTCATCACTTGACCTCTTTAGATAGTGTGGTCCACTCGTCCAATAGGGATTGTAGTAGATCAAGTTCAGCACTATTTGTTTGTTTTGTTTTTGTTTTTTGTGGTTTTTTTTGTTTTTTTCTTTTTTACTAGTAATAAATGCTTCAGGCTTTGCAGACCATGCAGGGTCCACCACAGCCATTCTACTGATCCTGTAGTGTGCAAGCAGCCAAAGACATGGTGTGTATGGCCACGGGCCAGTGAAACTTTATTTACAAAAAAAAAAGGTGGCCAGCAGATTTGGCATGTGGCCTGCAGCTTGCCATGGTTTGCCTTTAGCAAGTCACTTTTCTGGGTTTCTATTACAGTGATCAGCATGCTAAGACCTAAGCTATGCTGACACCAGTCAAGATATTGGTATCTCCCAGTTCTGCTGTAATTTTGTCCTACAAGCTTTCAGAAGGAGATGGCAATCTTTGGTAACCAGTTCTGTGTTTCTCTTTGTAGAATGCCGAGATATATAAACTGTCTTCCCAGCAGTTCCATGAGGCGGCTTCAAAAGCAGAGAACACAATAAAGTAAGAATCTGCTTATTGTTCTTTGTAAACTTGTGCATTTGTGAAAATCCCCTTGTGTGGCTCAAAACCTACCACCACCTGCCTGATGGCAAATTTCTCTAATAACAAGGCAGCCATCTGTTCCTCAGCCCCCTCAGCTGGGCTGAAGGTAGCCGTTAGCCATCAGTAATTGCCCAGCTTAACACAGGGCTCTTCCCAGCTCCCTGGCACATTGCAGTGTGCTGCAGCCACTGTCTTTCTCTGGGTCAGCAGCTGCTTTGTTATCTAGCTAGGTAAGCAGCAGTGAACAGGCTCCAAGGGAACTGGGGGGGGTGGTGGGCAGTCATCCTGACCATCTACTTTGTGAGGGGTGGGGTGGGGCTCTCAGCACATCCACTGTGGGAGCTTCCTGCTCCTGCTGGAACACAGTGCTCTTCTAGCCTAGGCAACTCCATGCCGTGTTTCCAAATAAGCTAGTGCTCTCTGCCCCATCTGCCATGCTCCTGAGCTGTCCATGAACACCCTGAACCAGGACATTAGAAACAGGGAGATGTGGGCCTGTTCATGAATCATTTGAGTGCAGATCTCTGGGGAGGAAAAGCCTTACTGAAGTGTGAAGATGGTCTCTAGGCCAGGGGATTAGAATTCTCTAGTGAACTCCTACACTACTCCCTTGGCAGTCTCTCTCCCAGAAAACTGGGTGAGCCACCAGGAAAGCCCAACATGGTACAAAATGGTTGTTGATCTGGCAACATGAGAAGAAGGTATCATGGGGGTTGGGGTAGCTATGAGGTGACAAAGCACTTGTGAAAATGCTATAAATAACTGTAGGCAGAGTTTTTCATCGAGACTGTCGGTCAGCACTGTCCCACCAGCCAGCTCCCCAAATAGCCTCACAGAGACTTACTATTAATTATAAATGCTTAGCCTGTAACTTAGGCTTGTTACTAACCAAGTCTTACAAATTAAATTAACCCATATTTTTATTTATATTCTACCACATGGCTTGGTACCTTATCTCAGTTCAGCATGTTGATCTCCTTCTTCCTCTGCACCTCTTCATGATTCCTGAGACTCTCGTGACTCTGTCCTTCCTTCTCCCAGCATCCTCTCTCCCCAGAAATCCTTCCTACCTAAAGGCCGTCAGCTCTTTATTAGCCAATGAGAGTAATATATATTCATAGTGTACAAAAAGATTATTCCACAGCATTTCCCCCTTTTGTCTAATTATAAAGGAAGGTTTTAACTTTAACATAGTAAAACTATATATAACAAAAACAGTTATAAAGTAAGAATTACAGTTACAATATCTAGTCAATTTGTATTTGGCAAAATTAGGAAAAATATTCTCTTATTTATCTTATCTTTTTGAGTCTAAAGTTTTATACCTAATTTACCTTTTATCATAACTAAGGAAAACTTTTAAGTCTAATTATTTAGTCTTTAATTCCATCAAAAACCCCAGAAGGGTCTAATAATACCTAATGACAGGGACATCTGACTACCTGGACAGTCACCCAAAGTTCTTCTGCAATGTTGGGGCATCCAGCTTTGGTCTACAGGCCTAGTATACCTGATAGACATTTTGAGAAGCAAGGAATTTTGAAGGACTTTACTACCTTGTCTTGGCAAAGTGTAACAGTCAACTTTTTTGTGTCCTGCCGGTCCAGTTTTGACAGTATACTGTCAGTAATTGCAAACATACCTAATATGATTATTGTAGATGACTAACTACTAACCTGACTTCTTAATTATACATTACAGTTTTAAGTGAGCTGCATAAGCACAGTACCCCCAAACAAGAGTAGAAACATACATATAGTATAACAAAATTAACGTTAACTTTGTATCACTAAACCAAAATCTATACCAATGTAAAATATTTTGAGATTAATAGCTATTTTTTGGATTAAAGCAGATTCAGTAAACTACCCTTTTATCTCATCATTTCTATATCATATACCCCATTTTTCCTTTAGAAAGAGGTCTTTGAATTTAATTCTTTTATTTACCTTTTTTGTTGTTGTTGTTTTACTATGACCAATAACAACTTGTAACCAGCCCTTTAAATAATGACAAACATCCATAACCAATCTTTTGGGAATTGGGCATTGTTTTTCTAGAATGCTTTCTGTTGTATGGGACATTGGCATCTTTGGAGACCCTGAGAAAATTTAGGATAATGGTTAAGTCTTGGCTAGAGTAGTTTGTGAGACTGGGCTATCCCAGCCAGCAGCCTTGAAGCTGTTCTGTATGCAGAACTCTTAGGAAACTGCAACAGAGGCATTTTGAGATGCTGGATCACCTGGACCATTCATTTT
>PVIU01034670.1:0-11088 GCA_004026605.1 Ondatra zibethicus | reverse complement strand
AAGACTGCATCTCTGGAAACTGACTAGCATATTAATTTTAGTGTGAAAACTTTTGTAGTCAAATATCAAAATCTCAATATAGCAGTGCAGGAATGGTGATTTCTTATCACTCATCTGGCTGACTCTGTCGTGACTGTCATTGCTCTGCCACACATCCACCATTCTGAAGGGATGCTGGCTTTCACCTTTCACCCACGGATGAGCCAGCCCATCCCTGCTGGTGTCTAGTACTGTTATCAGGCTGATTCCAACAAAATTGTTAAGATTTTCTTCCTTATCAAAAAGTAAAAGGTTCAAGTGATACTTCCTTGTCAGCTCTGGGGTTTGAGATTTTGTTCCCAAATAAAGCTGACTTAAAATTATTCCATGATTTCGTAAATTTTATATAAAAACTTTGGTAATTTCCTCAGTAATTTGAGAAAAATACACCTTAATGTCTGAGCTCTTCCTTTTATTTGTTGTTAAATAAATGTTAAATAAATTATGACTTTTGAAGTTAAAAAGAAATACAACCACCAAATCTTACTTATATTACTGACCCTCAGAATGAAGGAGTAGCATAGTAACATTAGGCACTGTGGAAGCAATAGTAAGGAAGGGAATCAGAGATTTGGCAGTATTCATGTGGATATTCTCACCTTAAAGCTGAACTCTAATAATAGAGTAGAGGACTTTGCTTATTTGATAGAGTGTTTATGTAGCTTGAATGAGGTTGCTGTTGAATCCCTAACAATATGGAAATCAGGTTTTATTTTCTTGTTTTAGTAAGAAGCTGAAACATTAGAAAAGAAGCAGTCAGAGATAGAAGATTATCCATTGTGTCAAGGAGGACATTCTATCTATCTATCTATCTATCTATCTATCTATCTATCTATCTATCTATCTATCTATCTATCTATCTATCTATCTAGAAAAAATAGATATCTGACCTTATTTGGAACTTTGCAATCATACAAAGGTGTAGTATTGTGCTTCTATGTGTAACACAAATGTCACCATAAGACCTGGTGCTTAGAGTAATAGGTGAAAGAAATCAAATCATTGCTGAACTACGATATGTGTTGCAAGGAGGGCTTGTTCGTCCCAGCCACCCAGAACCAAAATAATCACAATGAAATAATATTATTTAAATCACTGCTTGGCCCATTAGTTCTAACTTCTTATTAGCCAACTCTTACATATTATTTTAACCCATCTCCATTAATCTGTGCATCACCATGAGGTCTTGGCCTACCAGCAAAGTTTCAGGATGTCTGTCTCCAGGGGCAGCTCCATGGCTTCTCTCTGACCCCGCCTCCTTTCTCCCAGCATTCCATTTAGTTTTCCCCACCTAGCTCTGTTCCCCTATAGGTCTGCTATAGGCCCAAAGCAGTTCCTTTATTAACCAATGATATTCATAGCATACAGAGGGGAATCCCACATCACATATAGACACAGATAGGGGGAGAGAAGCAGATATAGGACACTCTCTCAAGAATCTGTTTAGTAAGAAAGGCATGAGAAATATTTACATGTGTTTCAGACTTGAGAGACTTTTGTTTTTATCTTGGATTTTATTAGAAAGACAATAATTAGGAATTCATTTAGGTTATTAGAAAACACCAAAAGATAGGATAGTTTGGGGGTACACAAGAAAGGTGGGTAGTAATCCATGACAGGAGTCGAAGCAGAAGACCTGATCAGCAGTAAACAGGAAATTCGTGTTTAAACAAAATGCTCATGATTAAAGTTAAACCTCCAAGTGTGTTTTAGAAACTTTAATAAGTATCATTTGTTATTCTGTGGAGTGGTTCCCATGTAACAGCAGAAGAGTTGGGAAGTATGCCTTGACCATGGTGAAGCTGCATCAACTCTTACAATGTGGTGAGGCCCTACCTTCCTGAGAATGCTTAGAGTTAGTGTCGTAACCGAGGCAGAAAACAAAATGGCACCTGGAAAAGATATCTTCATTTGGGAGCTTTAGCTTAAATGTTTAGCTTCTGTCTAAACATCTGGGAAGACTGAAGAGAGCCAAGATAGGTGAAAAATTTCCAGTCTTCGTTCGACATGCTTGAATTTAGACTGATCTGGAGCATGAGTCTGCATACATTTTCTTGAAAACTTATCCAGAGTCAGACATTTTCCTGGTCACTTAAAAATTTAAAAAAAATATTTGTACAGACACACATGTATGTGTGTGTTCATGTTTGTATGGATGCATGTGCACATTAATGCATATATATGTCATATAGGGAACAGAAGGTGGTTTGGGGATCAACCTGAGGAATTTCATCTTCTTTTATAAAGACAGACATATTTCCCTATAACTCACCAATTAGGATAGACTGTGTGGCTAGCAAACCACAGGGATCCTCCTGTGTCTGGTCCCCACTATTACAAACATGCCTGGCATTTTCACATGGGTTGTGGGAATTGAAATCAGGCCCTAATGCTCAGGAGGCAAGCACTTACTAACTCAGCCATCTCCTCTGCCAAAACCTAATATTTTCCCCATAACCATAACCGTGTAAAGACTAATAGTCATTGGTGTCATGGACAGGGACAGTAGCATGTCTTTAAGCTTCTCAGAGATGATTTAATTTCTCAGAAATTTCATGGAGCCTTACAAAAACATTTTTCTCATGCCATTTCCTGATTCAAACCCCTTCTTCATAAGCAACCTACTAAAATTTCCAGGTGAATGTTTTTCAGTTGAATTTTAGGAATTACAAGACAGACATTGACAGTTGGCTTAGTTAATATAGGGTTTCAAAAGATTTTCCTCATGGTTAAATCTGCACTTTAGCTTTTTGTATTTGATTTTGCACTTGTTCCATAAGTTATTTCATTTTCTTTAATATCTATGAAAGGTTGGTGGTTCTTGACCTAAAAGGATTGTCTGGCAAATGATCAGAGACTAGATTACATTTATTTCTTCAAAAACAGTATCCAATGCATAACCTCCCCCAAATCAGCCTTACTGTCAGACAAAGGTTGCTTTTCCAAATTCCAAAGGCATTCAGGTTCCTAGATTTTTTTCTAGGAAAAATTATCTAGGAAAGAGTATTTAACATCACATTCAAACAGATATAAATCCAAGACAACTAACTAGACAGCCATGTACTTTCTTGAAAATTATGCCAGAAAGATGTAAAATTGAGAGAGACTGTTAATACTGAGATTTATGCCAGAGGAAATGTCATAGATGTTACAATTTAATCCAAACTCTACAATTCAAGATAATTAATTTCTCTCCCTAGTCTAAATGTTGCTTTGTCTTTCATGACTCACAAGGTTGTAGTTAACAATTAATCGTGATAATCAATGCCATGGCCCTAATAGGCACTAACTGAACATCAATGTCTTCCTTTCTTAGTGTCATTGTTTTAAACCGTATTTGCTTAACATAAACTTTTGAATAAATTGATACAAACACTGAATTATTTTAGTATGGCTATCCCACTGGCTAATAATGTCTTGAACTCAGTTTATGGATTCTACTTGGATTTTTTTTTATCAAAATCTCATGTCAATAGAGTAACTGTCCCATGGAAAATATAGAAGACAAATTATATTTGTACATATTCAAGAACTCAAAGACATTTGTCTATTTAATTTTAACCACTCATATTTACTACACTGTACTTTTAAAATTAAGTATATTTTATCTAGTACATAAAACATTGAATATATATATAATATGTTTTTAATACATAGATATTCTTTGTTTACCTTTATTTAGGGATGATGCTTTTGTGTACCATGAAGACTATACTTTAAATAAGTTATGTGGTAGAAAACTAATGAGAATGAACTATAATAATATATTTATTTGAAAATATCAGAATGTTATCCATTTCTTTTAATGCTAACTTAAATATGATTAATTAAGAATATGATTTCTAAAGGGAGATATGGTAGTAATGTTTTACTGCATTGTTAATGTGTCTTTGCACCAGCACTGTTGAATTGGTACACATAGGAAAACATAAAAAGTTACTTTGTAAACAAACCTTGACAATCAATGTTTCTCTTGGTTTAATAAATATAAGGACTTAGAGGTAACAATATAAAATCAGAATGATTTCTTTCATTCTGTGATTAGACTACTGAGGTATAAGAAATTCATAATATTCTTGTCAAATTGTGCATGGTCCACCCTGAAACATGAAAATGAAATCAACTTGGACTATCCCAAGGCACATCTTGTCCATCAGACATGGGTATTTTAGTCCATTCTTAAGTGAGGAAGACCAAGAACTGAAAATATCTCCTGTGAAAGAAATATATGAAATTAAAATAGTTTTAGATGAAATTTAGTCTTTAGAGAAGCTACATTTTATACTAAAGGTCTGTATTCAGTTAAGCCTGGTGATGTACAACAGTCTGGGTTGCTTCTGTTGTATGTGGTTGGCAAGAGTTGAGTTGATAGGTGTGACAGCAGAATGACCTGTTCTCTATAGGCTCAGGCAACTGAATGTTTGGTCCTCAGTTGGTGGCTGTTTCCAGGGGTTTAGGAAATACAGCCTTGCTCGAGGAAGTAAGTCACTGGGAGCAGGTTTTGAGAGTATGCAGCCCTGCCCTACTTTTGGTTCACTCTCTCTCTGCTTCATGCTTGTGAATGAGATGTAGTTAGCTTCTTGATCCTGCCACCATGCCTTCCCATCATGAAGGACTCTATTCCTCTTTAATAATAAGCCCAAATAAACTTGTCCATAAGTCATTTTTGTCTTGGTGTTTTTTATGGCAATAGAAAAATAACTAATGTAGCAGGAAAATATAAACTCTGAACCAGAGATTTATTTTCCTAAGCCTACAGAACAGTTTAACATCACTAAATTCTCAACAGCCAAGGTTGATTTAGTGATTCCAATTAAGCTAAATTATTAACTTTTAAACATACATGTTTTTCATATCAAGTAGAAACTGCCTTCTTCTTTCTCAGAGAATGAAAGTTGTCATGTATATCCCCATGAAATTACTGTAATCAATTCTCAGTCACCTTCACCTTAGTTTCCAAAGACTGCCTATTTCTTCATTTGAGAGCAAAACCAATGAGCTATTTGCATGAAGAGTGATTGGATTTTAGTCCTAATCACTTATAATTGGTTGGGTGCAGCTTAATCAACTAGTCAGAGAATTATGCAATACTTTGAAGAGAATTTATTAATCCTGGGTCAAATTTTGGTAACATTGATATACACTGCATTTGAGTCAAGCTTTAAAATTTCACATGAACTAAACCTTATTATTAATGTCTATGTAAACCCTACACTGCAATTTTCCCAGTACTTAGATGAATAAGAGTCATTTGTAGGATAATTATAATTTAAAGTATATAAAACAGATTTTTGACCTAGACTTGAATCTTTCAGTATAGTGCAGTAACTAAGACTGTTATATTGCAAGTGTATGATTTGTTGATAGAAAAATGTATTTAGATTCTACTTTGACTAATTGTCATCACTGTAGCCATAGACAAGAAATTTTAAGATGTTTTCATATTTCTATATTTGTCAAGTGTATTTCTTCTTGTTAATTACCATGTTCCAAAATATAGATAGATACTAATATATATTATATACATATATATATGATATAGTGTCCAACCTGAAGAGGCTACCAGGTTAGTGAGGGGGGAGCCAGGCAAAGCCATGATTGTGGATGAATAGAGATGAATTTGCATGTAATATATTGAGAGTCTAGAGATGTTCAAAGAGATGGGAAGAATAAACAGAAGAGAGTCAGGAAGCAGATGTGGTTGCTAATAGAAAGGAAAATTTCCCACAGATATCTTAGAGTCTATTACAGACAAATCTAGTAAACTTACAAATGACATTTGACAAGTCAGATTGACTTTACAAGCTGGTGGGACAATATTTGCACATATGTGAAAAGTAAAATTCTTAAGAGGTTAGTTAGCCCAGTTGGTCATATACCACATTATAGTTTCAGAGATAAATATTCTAGGAAAACTCATGGCCACCGAGTGATGAACACTAGTTGTAAAATTAGAAAAATTACTGTAATAATGTGATACAAGAAATATTGTAAAATATGAATACAACAAAATAGACAGATAAAATCAATGCCCCAGAGACCTTACTGAGGAGATAAATAAAATTATGTACGATTTTTTGCTATGGAGATTTTTTAAAAGTTCTTTCATATGAAACTCATGTATATATTGTTTCTAAAAGATAGGAGATCAAATAAGTGATGCCAAGTAGCCAATAAATAAATTACAGCAATACAGACAGAAATTATATACATTCAATTTTTTCTTTCTGTGCGTATTTCTCATGTGGGTATAGATACATGTGTGGCTGCATGTGTGTGAGCATGCATGTGAAGACCAGATGTCAACCTTGGTTAACTAGTCCTCTGGGGCCATCTATCTTGTTCACAGAGATACACTTGTAAGGAACACTTACTAAGTCTGGTAGGGACAGATCTATAGTTTCAACCATGCATGTTGTTAAGAGGGCACTTGTTGGTTCCCAGCTGCTCAACCTGAAATAATCACACAGAAACAATATTATTTAAAACACTGCTTGGCCCATTAGCTCTAGTTTCTTATTGACTAACACTTCTATCTTAATTTAACCCAACTACATTAATCTGTGTATCACCACATGACTGTGGCTTACTGGCTAAAGTTCTGGCATCTGTCTCCGGTGGGGTTATATGGCTTCCTTCTCTCTGACTCTCCCTTTCTTTCTCCCAGCATTCAATTTAGTCTTCCCCGCTTACCTAAGTTCTGCCCTATCAACATGCCAAGCAATTTCTTTATTCACCAATGGTATTCACAGAATACAGAGGGAAATCCCACATCACACACAGAGACTGAGACAGGAAGATTGAGATTTCAAGGTCTGCCTGAGCTACAGTTAGTTCAAGGTCAAATTGGCAACTTGCTAAATTCTGTCTTAAAGGAAAAAGGCTAGGGACTGTAGCTTAGCAGTAAAGTATTAGCCTATCATGTAGGAGTCCTCACTTCAATCCTCAGTGATAAAAGCAAAGAAGCAAATAGATAAACTAATAACAACATTGTTTGTAGTTACAAATGGTGAGAACCTAAATAAGTGCATAAATGAAGGACTCCTCACACATCGCATCTTTGTCTTGTGGAACATTATCAATGTGTAAGAAACGGTGGAACAGTTCTTCATGGCCCAAGACATTGCTCTGAACCAATATTAGGATAAAATTCTATATGGATCTCTTAGGTTTCCTTAATAACTGGCAACACAGGTTCTGATTTTCATGCCCCGTGCTGTCTTATACATGTAGCAACCTTGGAATATTAAAAGGTTTTCCTTTGAAACTAAGTTTGCATGTTAACCAACATAAAATACTATTTCCTTCTATGTCAAGATTCAGAATACTTCTTGCCCACCAAGGAGGGCTTGGAACCCCTGATCTGGGTGTTCTGTAACACAACCAAGTGCTGTGAAAGTGTAGCCTGGCTCTTGCTGTGCTGCCTTAGCAGTTTTGATAATTGTCTCATATGGATAGTGAAGTTGCTGTTCTTGCCATGTGTAATTAGTACCTGTGACTTTGGCCCCAGCATCCTATGTCTTCTGTGACCATAGATCAACATGGATCAGGTGAATTTTGTTAGCTTAAAAGTAGTATAAAAATATAACTTCAGTCTTCCTTTATAGTTCCTGTCAAAAATCTTCTAAAAATGTATTTTAAGGGGGAAAATGAACCATGGCTCAGAATGGTGTACATGGTATATTAGTAAAGTTATGAAAAATAGTATAAATGCATATGTTGCAAGCTGACTATTGTTTTCCTTGAAACTCTGTATAGACAAAGAAAATAGGCTTTTAATTAAAACAATCCTCCAATATACAGGAGCTTTCTATGCCTCAGTTGCTAGTGCATACCTTGGGAACAAACAAATAGAACTTAAACTTTGTCTGTTAACAGTCTAATGTGATACAATATTGTACAGTAGTATAAAGACTATCCTTAGATTTAAGAAACTCTCTCCACATTGAATTTCATAGTCTGTTTACTGCTTTGATTGACTTCACCCTTTCTAAGATGCAGTGGGATATCTGGGTTTTCTGTACTTGCTCTGTAAGCATTATGGAGGAGGGTGAGGATACAGAGAGGGGCGGAAGTGAGTGGCAGAATGAGGAGAGGGTGGTCAGGGTAAGAAGCAGTCTATCAGGTAAAGATTAAACATCAATATATCAATAGAATTAAGTGATAAAAATTTTATTAGATGCTGGGCAATGGTGGCACACACCTCTAATCCCAGCACTTAGGAGGCAGAGGCAGGCAGATCTCTGTGAGTTGGAGGCCAGCCCGGTCTACAAAAGAGCTAGTTCCAGGGCAGGTTCCAAAGAGAAACCTGTCTTGAAAAACAAAACAAAAAAATCTTGTTAGTCATCTCAGAAAAACAGAAGTGAAAAGACAATATTGAGTCTTCATTATAATTAATAGGCAGGATTTGGTATGAGAACTGCCTTTCTGAACAGAAAAGACTGAATTGAGATAGAGACTAAAAGCAAGGACGTGTTTACAGAGAGGCTTTTGATAGCATTCAAGAAAGAATAGGGGACTTTTACTTAGCTTCAGGTATAAAAATGAGGCACTAATAAAAACACCATGGTTGATGTGGAGGGGAGGTTTAAATTGTGATTCTCTAAGAACCAGAGACAAAGAAATCTAGATATTTGCAGGCATGGACTCTGGTCCTGAGGGGTGAGGAAGAAAATAGGAAGGAGAAAAGCAGTGAAAAACTTCACCCCTCACCCTCATCCGTTTGCTGAGAGACAGTCAAAAAGCTCAAGCATTTGTATGAGTGCCTTCTAGACTACCTCCAAGAGTTTCCTCTTCTGTTTAGTGTTATTTTTCTTTTGCACACCACTTTGAGAATCCAAGTTATTTGTATCTTGATATGTATTTGTGTTATTTCACGCATTATAAACTTGGTCCAGCTCTTTTCCAAAGGAAGTATCAGTAGGCTGGTGCAAAGTGTAAGTTGTTTAAATGTAAAATTAGGGGAAGTTCTCTAACATGAACTCTATGTATTATAAGTATGGGCTGTCAGAACAGTAAAGCACAGCTCAGAAGTTATGGGCAGGGTTGGGCGTATCTTGGATAGGACTGGGGAGGTTGAAAGCTGATCATTTTGCCACTTGTCCATGTTATTGGAGCATCATCTCCACTTCTGCTGCATACTTTCTTCAATATCCAAGAGCCCTGGCTTTCAACAATTTCTACAGCCCTGGCTACTATGGCAACCTGTGTTTTCTTTTCCGTCACCTGAATACACACATAACTACTCTTCTTATTGCCACTCCATGTGATTTCTAGAACTCTACTTGTTGAGTCACCTGTATCCCAATTTTAATCTTCAAGAAAGTAGGAGGGAGTATCAGAACAGAGGCAGTGTTATATCCTAAAACACGTTGCCTGCTATGTGGCTTTACTTCTAATTTAATTTTTCTGTCTACTGATCTGGAAGTCTTATCTTTTCAAAAAGAAAATCAAAAGTGACACTTTATTTTTAATATATTTTATCTCATCCATGAGATGCTTCTTAAATTCTGTGAAATATTTCATAAGTGATTAAAAAGTTTCAAGAATGAACTAGAACCAGCTCAAATTAGTTTCCATGACAACTGCAGACGTACATTTTCCTGGTGACTGATTTTGTACTGCAGAAACAGCTATGCCTTCAAGTCTTTTTACCAACATGGAAGGGAGTGATTTTTCTTTTCCTTTCAAATCAAGGCAGCCAAGCTGTTGATTGCTTTCATTAGCTGCCTACTTCATGCCGGCTTATAGTAGACATCACCTAGGGAGCCAGCGTTAGTAAAAACAAAGGCATTACAATTAGAGGATTAAGTACAGTTAATGCAAAATACATAAATGTTTAATTGCTTTAACTGAAGAGGAAAAAAGGGAATTGTCATCTGCTCTTTTGCAGCTGTGGATGGAGAAAATGTCATTCTAAACAGTGGACTGATCATCTTAAGGTAATGATAGTGTTTGACTTTCTCCTTACATGGGCATAACTTAAGCTGCACTAATAAAATTGTTTTGCAAGCCTACATCACAGGCCTAATTTGTAGGCTCTGCTTGTAGAAGGGAACCTCCAAAACTCCATTGAAAACAGATGTGTTATAGAGTTGGTGGGGGTGACTTGGATTGCTTTTCAGACAAAGATGATCTCGTTTTCTAAAAAAAATCGCCCGAACAGACAAAAAAAAAAAACAAAGCAAAAACAACAACAACAACAGTAACAACAAAAACAAGGTTTGGGGACTGGAGAAACCTTAAGTAGAATGATTAGAAAGATGTACCAGAGTCATCTGAACTTTTTCCTTTTTCTCAGTGGTTGTCAAAGCAGTGGGTTTCCTTAATGGGCAGAGGAGTCTTTCCCATCATTTTCCCCTTCTGAATGTAGACCCAAATGAACAAAGAGGGATATATTATTTTGTTTAGAAGTTTCTACCTTCTGTTGTGTGAATTTTCCTGGAAATGTTTGAACAAACATGTGTTCATCCCAAGTAGGACATAGACAATAGACAACAACAACAAACCATAATGAAACAAATCAATACCATTGCACCTGGTCTAGCCTGGAGAACCAATTAGTTTGTTGGGATATTTACAGGAGCATGGGTGACTCAAAGTCAACTCCATTACTAGAAAGCCTGCTCTTCTGTTGATGATTCATGAAAACTGCACTCCTAGAGCTCCCTATACAATTTGCAGGGACCCTCATTGAAGAAAATCCCCTACTTCTGTGGGCAACTGATCACTGCTTATATAATTTGTGGGTGGTCATGTAACACTTGTAAGCTTCCTGAGTTTCTTGAGTCTTTAAAGGGTGGATGCTTCTTGAGTTTTATAAATCTTCCTCCTCCTACTAGGATGAAATATTTCAATCTGAATGAAAATCTAACACAAAATCTTCTAATGTAATCTTTTTTAAATTAATTATTTTTTAAAAAAACTATCATTTCTCATTTTACATACAAGTCCCAGTTGCCACTCTCACCCCCCTCCTGCTCTCTCAACCTGTTCTTCCATCCACCCCTCCCATCCACTCCTTAGAGAGCGTAAGGCTTCTCATGGGGA
>PVIU01034669.1:0-11093 GCA_004026605.1 Ondatra zibethicus | reverse complement strand
TTTGTGTTGTAGTATATGTTTCAGCTTTTTGACGTTCTCAGTCTCCTAAGTAGGTCATAGACTGGTCATCTAGAGCATGAATATGATTAATGTAATAAAGGCTTGTAGAAATCCAGATTTTACATATATAGCTTATGTGTTTCTTCTGGATTTTTACTGATTGTGAGAAAATAATCATATGTTTATCACAAATATTTTTAACTGGTTAAAATAGGGGGTATAATTTTGCCTTACATTTATTAGTTCTGTTTACTATCTTAATGTTTTGAAAATTATATGAGTGTTTTAGGTTATTCTCAAATTGATCTACTTAAAAAAGAATGCTTTAGAAGAATATTAGCAGTTTCTTGTGAATGAGGAATAAATAAAAAACTGATTGCCAACATAGAGTGAGTTTACTGCAAACATTGAAATGCAGAACTTTGATAGCTGCATAGTGGTCAGTAGACAAAAATATATCTTCTAAATGACAGTTAAAATTTGATATGTATATTTAAAGATAATAAAATTATGGAATTGAAAACAGTTCAGGAAAAACAGATTTTTTTACTCAAATATATGCATTTTATTGAACTCAGTGTGTGTCAATATACTTTGTAGTATCATAAAAACATCAAACAAATATATTCAGATACCTTATATTTTGTGAATGATAAAACTGAAACCCAGTAAAGGATTGTAGCTTTTATAAGGTCCTCATGGCAGCAAGTATTGAACCTACTATCCAACGAAGCAATTTTTAAAATTACTTGTTCTACAAACGTTTGTACAGAGTATACATTACATGTTGACCATATTCTCTCCACAACTCAGACTCATATTATCTCTTCTATTAGTCTATTTTGACATAAGCAATTTTATTTCTTTCATGCCATGTATTGATATGGGATTTCCCTCTGTATGCTGTAAATAAAGCATACAGAAGCTTAATTGGTTAATAAAGAAGCTATTTTCGGCCTGTGATAGGGCAGTGTAGAGCTAGGCAGGGAAAACTAAATTGAATGCTGGGAGAAAGAAGGCAGAGTCAGGGAGAAACCATGTAGCCTAGCCAGAGACAGATACCAGATGTAGCATTACCCGGTAAGCCACAGCCATGTGGTGATACACAGATTAATAGAAATGGGTTAATTTCAGATGTAAGAACTAGCCAATAAGAAGCTAGAGCTAATAGGCCAAGCGGTATTACAGATAATAAAGTTTCTGTGTGATTATTTCATGATCTGGGCAGCCAGGAATGAACAAGTGGCCCCCTACAACAATGAATACAAAATTTTAGGAATATATACATAATATAGGAACCACAAATGGGGAAAACATACAGTATTTGTATTTCTAGACTGCCTTAATGTTAACTTAATATGATTATTTCCATTTCCCGCCAGCAACATGACGTCACCATTCTTTATGGAAGAGGTGGAAGAACTCCTGCTGTATGTGCATGACAGTGCTTTATCTATTTCTATTTCGATGAATACCTAGGTTGTTTTCAGCATTTAGCTACAGTGACTTATATCTTACACAATTATTGATTTTCAAGTATATCTGTGGTATGTTGGCTTGTCATCTTTTATGTTAAATATTCAGGATTGCTATACCTGGGCTATATGTTAAATCAATTTTAATTTTAAAAGAAACTTTTATATTGATATCCATAGTATCTGAAAAAACAGATTTTTAAGAAATTGATATTAAGGAGTATTTATCACTATCAAAAATACAACTGGGGTTGACAGGCAAGTTATTTTATGATAAAATTATTTCAATGATATTTGTTGCTGTATAGGTATGAGGATTGTACTCTGAGAGTATATGTTGGCTTATAGTGATCTTTCAACACCCTGCCCCCCCCAAATAACCCTCAAAGTTGTGGTCCAACACAACAAGCTGCTAAGAGTATAGTTAGCACTCAAAAGAGGTTGTAGGAATTGATTTCCAAAAGCTTGGTTGTTTGACATTATTGCTAAACTTTCCAGAATGAAAAGCTAAAGAATACATCCAGAAGGGAAAGTTCATAACTCGTGGTACTTTCCCTGGAAAAGCTGTTTGAGTTGCTCAGGATTGTAAATATTGGTAGACTATTCTACTGTGGGGGTCACACCTTTTCAGCTGATGCGAGGAGACCCTTGTTTAGGATCTGGAGTCCTTCAGAGAAGCAAACTATCTTCCTAAGTAGCACATTTGTAGAAAGCTGAGCATTCCCCAGACAAGGCTAAAGTTAGAAGTGAGTTCAGGTGTGTATTTCACACAGGCAAGAAGTGATGGAAGAAAAAGGATATTAATTTCTGACAAAACCACATTTATACTCAAAACTTTCTAAATATATTCATATTTTACTTGAGAAAATTCAAATCTCTGATTTGTATAAACAAGATTCTGTTAATTAGTTCTCCCCTCAATTCCCAGATTGGAAAACTTTATTAAAATCATGTATTTCTAAAGAAATGAGACTTGGTTGATAGTGCTATGACTTCTTATATCATGTTAAAAGTAGGTGCTCAAAAAGAATTTTAAATGTACTTAAAACTGTGTGACATCAACAATGTATATTCACTGCATATATGTATATAATTGTATATACAACTACTTATATTAAATACAATGTATATAGAACTACATACATTAACACTGTTCTCTAAATATCTACAATACACTTTTGTGGTGGATGTTTATCGTAACTAAGGCATACAGGATTACTGTAGAATGTAAAAGCCGACCACACTTCTTTGTCAGCACTTGAACCATCAAGTGCTGTTTCCTCAGTCATAATGCACTCATCTCTTTAGCAGCGTGTTAGGTCTGGATGGCCCCTATGACAATTCCCCTGCTTTTGTGCCGTTGTATATGTGTTGCTGTGCTGTTTCACATCTGCTGTTCCTTTCCTTTACTCTCTGGCTTTCCCATAATCTATTCCCACTTTTTCTGACAACTCTGTCACATCAGCTTCTCTTCCTAGATTATAATCTAGTGGAGACCAACTCATAATGAGATTGAGACAATAGTGAGATTAATAAATTGTTTGACTGATGATGGAAGACATATATCATTTTTATGATACAATCTTCAGCCTTTGAGCTTTTTTTCCTTTTCTTTCTGCTCCTAGATTTTGGATAGAAATTGATGGCTGAAATTTTGCATTTAAATAATTTAATACCTGGAAATAAAATCTCCTTTATAAATTAATACAACATTAGGACAATAAAACCTTTATCTGGAGAAGAAAAAAACACCTCTGATGCATATCTAACACATGTTTGTCTCCTAATGCTTGTGTAAAATAGACAGTTCCCTCAGATATACACATGGAGTTGAATTTGCAAATTGTTCTATTCTCTGTTTATTGAGGTCACTTAGTGATCGCCAATATAACCTTATGGTTAGCCCCCAAATAACTGGTGCTCCACCAGTCATTTCTCACCTTTCTGATTAAGCTGACAAATTATTTTTATATGCTTTCTTGACCTTTGACTTACCTCTGTCTTAATTCTTTGTTACATATACATATAAAGTTTCCTGATTTAAAAGTATGTGGTTTATTTATTCCAGCTATGCCTGTGCTAACATAAAGTAGCAATTCAACAATTTTGCATTGAATATGTGAGTTCTTACTCTACAATGATGGAAATTATCTGACATTGTATCAAACCAATGAGATTATAAGCAAAGATTTAAGAAACATTTTGTGTGCTGAAGAACACAAAAATGAACATTATATAGGCTCTTACTGCCAAAAAAAAAGCTACATTACATGTGCGTTTGTTTTCCATTGCTGTGTCAAAATACCTGAGGCAAATAACCTAAGGCAGGAAAGTTATTTCAACTCACAGTTTCAGTCTGTACTCACCTGATTCTGTTGCTTTGGGTCAGGGATGAGGGAGAAGATGTTGGAGCAAATTGCTCTTCCTGTGATGGCTAAGAAGCAAAAACAGAAACAGGAAGAAGCCAGAGTTCCCAATACCTTCTTTACAGCCACATCCTTGTGAGGGATGTCACTTCCTCCCACTAGCCTTCATCTCCTAAGGTTCCAAAACTCCCCACTGGTGCCACAGGCCTTGAGAATACTGTCTTTAGGGTGATGTTTACATGTGACAATGTGTCAGAAGAGATGAGAAGGTAAAAACTAATAATGTCCTGCACTAGAAAGATAAGCCAGTATGTGTAACAAGCATTTCCTCACATTTTACCAGCTTAACACTGCAGGATTTTGCTTCCTGCTAACTCATATTTGATGTGGTTCTGGCAACTTTATTTACTCTTACCAAACTTGGTGCAGGAATCTGGGCTCACTCTATATGTGTCTTAACTACTCAGTGTCTTTGATTCCAAATAGGGATGGGAGAGAGGCTGTGAGTGAGACTGTGAGATGTGAATGAGTGGGGCCAAAGTTTAAAAGAGATATTCTTGTAGCCACATTCCTTCTGCCCATGTCCCACTTCTGATTGCATGAGTTTAGAGAGCCATTCTTCCTACCTACCCAGTGATCACAAAGTGATCCTATCATGTGGTATTTAACACAGTAAGAAATAAATCAATGTAGGTCAGCAATTTAAAGTATTTTGTGTTACACCTCAAGTTATTTATCATTATACTTAAAAACATTGACTGTATTGGTAAGTCTTCAGTATGAAAGTATTTTCAAATAAGAGAACATATTGCATCAAGTACATATATCTCAGTAGTTCTAGAATCTCATTGGCTCATCTGCTCATCAATCTCTATCTGAAGATTCTATCAATGTCTGTTGTCATGAAACAATCTATTCATAATAATATTCAGAAGAAAACACATGCAGATTTGGCCAGTATAGCCAGACTTACATGACCCTTTTCTTTGCCTACTCTTATTGGCAAACTGGCTAGTAACATAAAACCAAAACTGACAGAACTTTTGAATATGTATGAAAAATAATACAAATGTCCTCTGAGTTCAGTCCTGATGATGCCACTGGACATCATCGAAGCTAAAAGGTGAAAATGAGGTAGACTTTGAGAATTTTGTGTTTGAAAACTACTTTTGAATAAATGAATAGTAAGATATTGATTTATTTAAGAGTCTTTATCATTTAAAAGCACCTCGTTAGAAGGTCTAAGGACTAACTTTGTGTTTCTCGTGATTTAATTTCATATTGAGAGAAATAGCACTATCTTCTTGCTGTGATACTGTTCAGTTGCTGAAATGTAATGTACTTGAAAAGCAGTTTGAATTAAATTTCAATTTAGACGGAAAAGAGCTATGCTATTTATACTCACACACTAAAAAATAAAAACCATTCTAACTTCAAAGACTTGATGGTGAAAATATATGTCTGTTTTGCCCTTATTCTATTTTGTCTTCATTTTGAGACAGAGCCTCAGAATGAATCCCATGCTGAGCTAAGCTGATAAAACCTCTGCTCCAGCCTTTTGATTGGTAGGATTACAGGTTTGCTCTATCACAACCAGCTCCGAGCTATTTAAGTATTTTGCAACTTATGTAATTCATTCATTTCTAAATGAACATGATTTCTTAAACAGCATATATTTAAGCCCATGAACTCCATGTTCCCAACATAAAATTAAAATTGGATACAAAGCATGCATAGAAGACTAGACTAAAATGAGTGTTCAGAGGAGAAAGATGCTTATGTCGTTTTGTTGTTAAAGACTACCATTTTGAAATTAAAGTGTTTAGACCAGAGGTTCTCAGCCTATGGGTTGAGAGGTTCAACAAGCCTTTCACAGAGGCCACCTAAGATATTGGAAATATCGAATATTTACATTATGATTCATAACAGTAGTCAATTATGAAGTAGGTAGTCACCACCACATGAACTATATTAAAAGGCTGCAACATCAGGAAGCTTGAGAAACACTGTTTTAGACAATTGTACAAAAATAAAGTATTAAAATATTATATACAGTATCATATAATATATCCTAGTTAATGACATAATAAATACATGACATGGAATCAAAGTTATTTGGGAATATAAGGGGAAATTTTAATGTTAGATTAGCTAGACATTCTCCTGGTAAGATTGAATATGAGTTGAGGGTACAAAGTTCAAGGTGAGAACACAGATTCCTCCTGGGTAAGGGTCAACACGGGAGCCAAAATTATCTCAGAGCCTGTACCTTGAGGCCTATAGGACAGAAAAAAGCCTGGCTCAAGTTCAGGGCCCAGACTTTTAGGCCTGTAGCAAAAGGAAAAGCCTGGCTCGAGTTTGAGTGAGGATGAGACAGCAAAAGCTAGGTAGACTCCCCTCCAGCCAGGGGGAGGGTTTGGCTGCTTCTCATTGGCTGGAGGTACCCTTACATCATAGGATGTCGCTTAACCTTTATAAGTGGATGCTCACAGTAATAAACTGAGTTCCTGCTTTGACTTGACTCCCTATTGTGTCTAATTGTCCTGCATCATGGGGCTGTGGAAAGGGCGAATAGCCCACTCACCTTTCCCTGGGGAATAAGGAGGCTCAGGAAGCCTAGCAGGAGCAAAAGATGAAAAGCCAAGGGTTGAAGCCATGAGGGAGCTTCAGGGAACAATATGTGGAAAGAGGTCTCCTGGAGGAATGTTCCTTTTAGGAAAAGCTATAGTATAGTTTTGGATTAGCATCCTCATGAAGAATTTGTAGGGTATAGCATCACTTCCTGAAACACGATATGATCATGCACCTAATCTTTTGTAAATGTGGTTTCTGTTCTTGAAAATCTCAGACATATTAGGAATTGAAACCTTTGTGTCATTTTAAAGTGCCTTCACTCCTTTCTTCCAGTTCAAAAGGGGACCAATTCATTCTCCTTAGACATTTGAATCTTCACAGAAAACACCGTGTCTTCATAGAAAAATCCTTGTATTCACAGAATAAGCTGAGTACCACAAATTGAAGGAGATAGAGTGATGAGTTCAGCTGGGTCCAGTCTGTAGAGGAGCTTGAATATCAGACTAATAAGTTTGGATTTCATGGTAGCCGTGAAAGGTCTTTGAGAAATGCTCACAAGTGGGAAATACAAAACCAAGTACTGTAAAAAATAAGTGTGGACTTCTAAATAGGCTCTATGTATGAGGAAGTCAATAGACTAGAGCTACCTCAAAGATGTGCATAAGCAATCACTTAGGCAATTTCATCAATTTATGAGTCAGTTCTGCACTGTAATCTACAAGAATGTTTAGTATCTTTCCCTCTTTTCTATTTCTTAAAGATCAGAGGACTGACTCCATTAGACCTCTCAATAGTCAAAGAAAGAAAAATCTGTGACAACTATAGGAAGTAGGGAAATAAAAGGACACTAATTCAGGTAGAGTGCCACACAACTTCTAACTTATGCTAATCAATAATATCATCTATTACAGCATCTGTATTGACTTGTTTCCATCTTGCAAATCAATCTTATTAAAATCATTCAAGGAATACAGTGTCTTTTATATAAGAAATTAAAGCAGACAAAGCTTTTGTTAAGTACCAAATGTTAACATCATCACCAGTCTTCTAAGGAAAATATCACAGTGTTCTGAAGATTAACATCCTTGATAGACTATTTAATGACCTATTTCATTCCCTGGGAAGAAAATGTGGCTTAGGAATGCTAGATAATGTTGGAATAATGAAAAAACTTAGGAATGATAAGTGCTATAAGAAAATAAATGGTAAAAATGCTGAAAGAAGATAAAATTTACATTTCTTGCCTAGCTCCATTTCTACCACAGCCCTGGGAGCCAGCAGCCATAGCTGATCCTTTTTCAGAAACTTGAAGAGCTATCACAGTAACTCTTGGGTGCCTGTATTAGTTACTTTACTTAGGGCTGTGGCAACATATTTGACAAAAGGAGTTTATTCTGACTCACAGTTCAAGGATTCAGTCCATCCCAGTGTTGGAGTCCTCAAGCAGGAACTTAAGACCGAAGAGATGACTGCCTGAATTCACCTACCTTTCTCTTCTTCGTAGGTCTTTCCAGGTCCTATCAAGTTGCTTATTGAAATTAACCACCACAATGCCCCATCAAATCTGAACTTCCTTGATAAGTCTTTCTTTTTTAATACTCAGTTATCTTCTTTCAGGTATAGAATTTCATTTCATGATAAGGGGGGTAGAGAAACATCATGCTGCAGGCTTCCTTCCTTTAAATGGATACACAATGATGCTCAAGTGCCTGAGAAGGTGACCTGGATGAGAAGGATGCGGCTCCTGTGCCCACTTCTCAGGAGGTACCATGCATCTAAGATTGACCACTGTATGTATCACAGCCTGTACCTGAAGGTCAAAGGGAATGTCTTCATAAACAAGCGGATTCTCATGGAGCACATCCACAGGCTGAAGGCAGACAAGGACCACATGCAAGAAGCTTCTGACTGACCAGGCTGAGGCTAGCAGATCTAATACCACGGAATCATAATAGCACCTGGAGCAGGTCAAGGAGGGTGGAGATCATTAAGGAGGGAGAGACCAAGAAATAAATCTTCCCTATTGTCTGTACATAGTGGGCTGCCTGTGGGCTCGGGTGGGTCAGTCATTAAAATAAAACAAGCCTTTGTCTGTTGCCCTCTTTTAAAAAAGAAAAATAAAAAGGGCATTTCCTCCCTCAAAATGATTGCTAACAAAACAAAGAAAACAAACAAAACCAAATGTGTTGTATTGATAGCCAAAGACTATGGACTGGAGAGACAGCTCAGCTGTTAAGGGAGCACATGGCATTTGCAGAGGACCAGAGTTTGGTTCCCAGTATCCATGCCAAGTTTTATACCACCCCTTATAACTAAAGAAACAAGGGATCCATTGTCTTCTACTGACCTCTGTGGACACCACAGTCATATTCGTTAAAACATACTATCACACATATATACATGCAATTGGAAGTAAAAACAAAATCTTCTAAAAAAATCTAATTAAATATTCAAGTTATAGGAGCTTGAAGTGCAATAAATATACTCATGGATATTATTAGGCACCACAGCAAATGAATCAATCTGTCATTCGTGGATGTCTTTCCATAGTCTAACTGCTCAAAAATTCAACATAGAAATGAATGTAACATATGAAAGAGTTGTAACAACTAACTGTAGCACAGTGGGAATGATTGTCTCATTTGTGGAATATGTGTGAAATGCTGACAGAATAATTGATTAGTATTTTTTAAACACAGTTAAAAGCTTTTCATCAGGAAATCTGAAAAAAGTAATTGAAAAGGAGTAAATCAGAGACAAACAACTTTCTGCACACTATACCATGCATTTGAGTAATGCTTGAAGATGTCATTGTGAGAGATGTGAGTGAAAGGCAAGTGAATTGGTTGTGTGTGTGGCCAGGACATTGGCGGGGTCATCTGACAAGCTGTAACAGGAGCTGTAAGATTTATCAAGGTTACAAAAGAGCCATCATCAGCCAAAGATGAATTTCTCCACAGAACTTGATAATGACTGTGTACCAAAGAGTCACAACAATACTGTTAGCATCCTGAAGAGCTCAGGGAAGCTCTCAGGAAAGTAAACAAGCTGCCTGGTCTGTGGAATACTTCATTGTGGCATGAGAAAGAGAAGCAGGACTTTTCAGGTTTCTTTGTGCCATAACTTGTCCATGGGCAGCTCAAAGGTAAGGATAGGGACCAGATAATGAAAAGGAAGGAAGCAGAAATGCAGGCAGGTCGGGAACAAAAGCTGAAGAGCAAGCCTGGGGGAAGCTCCAGCTCAGCTTCTCCAACCATCATCTCCGAATCCTAGTGAGTATCGTGTGTAAATCTTTCTTCATTCAGTCTTATTAACAGACTTATGTACCCTCAAAAGACCACATAGCTGTAGCGAACAGGTACACCAGGCATTGGTAACCAACATAGCATCATTTGGCATAATAAGGTTTTTCTTTCTAATTTTCAAATTACAGACTGATGGTAGCCCAATCTTTTATTTTCCAGGGAAAAGAAATCTAAAGGTTTTTTCCCCAATATTGGCTATTAGCCAGAACCAGATCCGAGACAGATGGCCATGATTATTCTCTCTGCCCTGCTGAATTGGCATAGAAATAGCATGTTTGCCTTTTTTTCTAGGGCCTGAAATCAAATGGCTCTCCAGCTATTTGCTATAATCTACTCTAACAAACTTCTTACTTGGGTTGAACTTTCCAGTTCAGCAGGAATGTGATTTGCCACAAAGCCAACAACCATAACAGCATTGCTAATGATGCTCTTTCCTAGCCATGTCTACTGGGAAATGTGGAAAGTTTGTATATAGAAGGGATCATAAAGTTGTCCCATACCAGAACAATAAAATTAAGAAATAAAACTTCGACATGACACACAAATGTCTAAGTTCATGTCTTAGTCAATTTGGGCTGATGTAATAAAACATCTTAGATTACGAAGTTGTGTAGGGAACAGAAATTTACTTTTCAAGGGTCTCCTGCCTGGTAAATCCAGGATCAGGATGATAGCAGCTTCACTTTCTCGTTCCAGGTCTGCATTCTCTAGATGGAACCTTATAATTGTATCCTTGTAGGGCAGAAAAGCAAACAGGCAACTTTAATTTGACTTTATACAGTGGCTGATCCTTTTAAATGCTCTGTATTGACTTAATCACTTCTTTAAGACTCCTTAATACTTTTAGGTTTGAGATCTACGTTTCAGTACAGGGATTTGAGGGGTCTTATTAAACATTCAGATCATGGCAATACTTGTAGGCTTGCTAACTTTAGAACAGGTCTCAATAGCTAGTAACTTTAGAACAGGTCTCAATAGCTAATTAATTTTGTGTAACTGAACAATCTATAGATTCCACCCTTTCTTTCTCCAGGTAACCCCTGTTCTATTTTCTGTTTCTGTGAGTTTAGCTATTTAATGGATCTCAATAAGTTAAATCACATAGCATCCGTCCCCTTGCAACTTATTTCATTTAGCATCATATCTTCCAGATTCTACCTCAATAGCCCAATTATCACAGTTAGGTTTGATTGAATCTTTTCCTTGGGGTATCCCTTCTGTTTCATTAACCCAACAACACAAGTTTGAAGGCCGAAAGGCTGCTCTCTACAGGAGCCACGTGATGAACTCTAGAAATCTGGCTAAAGCATGTGCCTTATTCTACACCTAGCCTTAGCAATTGGTTGTGTCAGTGACATAGTTTACATGGCCTC
>PVIU01034668.1:0-11093 GCA_004026605.1 Ondatra zibethicus | reverse complement strand
GTGTGTGTGTGTTTGTGTGTTAAAAACCAGGTCTACTTATCATACAGCTAGTATGTATGGCAGGACTGGCAGATCGCAGCACACCAGTCAGGAGCACATGCATGTAGAAGCGCTTACATAGCCAAACAGGAAATCATACAGGAAAAGAGAAGAAACTGGGATTCCTACAATCCCCCCTGAGGATACACTCCCAGTGATCAAAGGACTTCTGACTAGGCCCTGCCTCCATGTCACAAAATCTCTCAATACTGCCTTCCTGTGAGCCAAGCCTTCAATCACAAAGGACCCTTGGGGGGACCTCAACCTATGTTCAAACCACACCAAAAACCTCACAAAAAGTTAGTAGAGTAGAACATTTAAAATGTTGAGAGAGAGAAAAAAATGACCAAGTTTGAATTCTGTACTCTATAAAAACTTTTAAAGGAGAAGAAAAGAAAGACTTCTCTAGAAAAACAAAAAGTGACATATTCAAAGCAATGCCCAGCAAAATTCTTCAAAGAACTTAAAAGAACGGTACTCAACTTCATATGGAAAAACAAAAAGCCCATAATAGCTAAAACAATCCTGTACAATAAAAGAACTTCTGGAGGAATCACAATCCCTGACTTCAAACTCTACTACAGAGCTACAGTACTGAAAACAGCCTGGTATTGGCATAAGAACAGACAGGAGGACCAATGGAACGGAATTAAAGACCCAGATATTAATCCACACATCTTCAAACACCTGATTTTTGACAAAGAAGCAAATGGAAAAAGAGAGCATATTTAACAAGTGAATAAGAACATGACTATTTCTAAGAAAATGGTCAAATACAGAATCTATGCCTTGCTGATGGTAAACTTTCTGGCATTTAGAATTGTAAGCAATTTCTGTTGTACAGTATTTTATCGTAACCATCTAAATGGAAAGTTGAGGATGTAAGCCAGTAAGAGAGCACTTGTCTAACATGCACATGGCCCCATGTTTGATCCCTACCACTGGAAGTAAACAAAAGACTTTTTATCTGTCTTTATATTTTTAATGGGCCAAGACACCTATTTATTACATAAGACAATAAAATGGGGAGAGAGGTATTCAGAGAGGTGCGAAGGAACTGTATTTGTTCTCAGATGACTTGGCTCTCTAGAAAATAAAAAACAACTGACTCCACCAGCTCCCCCAAACTCTACCCACTCCCACCCGAAATACTGGAATTCATAAATGGTCACCACAGGGTTTCAGACTATAAGGTAAATATATAGACATCAACTATTTTCCTATATCAACAAAGAACAAATGGAATTTGAAATAAAAAAATAATGCCAGATAGAGGACCTGTCCTGCTGACCCCAACCAACAAGTCTCTCCCATGCTGCATCCAACCTTTCCACCCAGTCAAACCCCATACATCCTTCTCCAAGGTCTAACCTAGTGAGTCTTCCTAGCCCTCCTCCTTACTAACCCTCCAAAACCCATTAGATCTAGCCCAAGTCCTAAGTCTAGTGCCCCAGCTTAGTCAGGCCACTGCTACCTGCACAGTAATTAATCTATAGGATTCCTCCAGGACCTATCCTGCCCACTCTGTCCCACACCATGTCAAACCTCTCCACCCTGCCAGATCTACCTCCACACTCAAGGTTTGAACCAGGACACACATCCTGAACACACAGAGGTTGAGTTGGTGCCTCTAGGGCCTTCATTAACCTAGCTACAAACCCTGCGATCTACAGTGATGTACCTGCATGCTACAATGGTACAATAGTGGCACAAACATTGTGGGAGTAACCAACCACTATCTGATTGGATTCAAGGTTCATTCTACGAGACAGAGCCCATGCCTGACACTTCTTGGGTATCTGAAACTAGATAGATCACGGACCTGTGAATAAACCAAATACTACTCTTCTATTAAAGTAATGTAGCAACAAAATGGCTCCTAATTATATTCTGTTACATCCATAGATCTGTGTCTTCCTAAACCATCATTAGAGAAGCTTCTTCCTTCTGTAGACTGGAACAAATACAGTCAAATTGGACAAAGAGTGAGACACTTGGGAACAGACAGTCCTAAATGGGATATCTTCATCAAAACCCTCCCCTCAGGACTCAGGGAGCTATGCGGAAAGAGGAGATGGAAAGATTATAAGAGCCAGAGGGGATGGATAGACTCCAAGGAAACCTTGTCTTCCAGACACAACAAGACTGATGAACTCACAGAAACTGGGGCAACGTGCACAAGTTCAAGCCAGGCAGGGCTCCAGAGTCGAGAGGAAGAACTGAACATCATTTCCCATTTCTAACCAAAAAGCAATCTCTAATTGTCAACTGCTTGCAAAGGCAAAATTAGTTTTCTCCAATGAAATCTCATGGCGTACATAAACCACACTTTAGGGTAAGGCCCCATGCCCAGCAGTAGATGCCAACACAAAATGAAGTCAATGAAGTTGTAGTTTTTTGTCTCATATTGCTTTGTTTGAGTACTTTTTTTTAAATCTTACTGATCTTTTCTTGTATACTATGGTTTCTGATTTTTGTGTTTCTGTGGGTTTTATAGTGTGTGCTTCTTGTGCTTTTTTGTTTTTCATATATATTCTGGTTTGTTTGTTTGTTTGCCTGCGTGTTTTCTTTCTTTTTTTTTTTTTTTGGTTTTTCGAGACAGGGTTTCTCTGTAGTTTTGGAGCCCGTCCTGGAACTAGCTCTTGTAGACCAGGCTGGCCTTGAACTCACAGCAATCCGCCTGTCTCTGCCTCCTGAGTGCTAGGATTAAAGGCGTGCGCCACCACCGCCCAGCGTTGCCTGCGTGTTTTCAAAAGAGAAAGAGAAAAAGGTTTGGAGTTGGGTGAGTAGGAAGGTGAAGGAGGATATAGGAGGAGAGGAGAAGAGAAACTGTGATCAGAATATACTGTATGGATTTTCAATAATAAAAAAAAATGAGCCTGGGACCTGAATAGAGAGAGTTCTCAGAAGAAGAAAAAAATGACTAAGAAATATCTCAAAGGGATAGGGTGGGAGAGTAATGAAAGAGGGAGATTTTTTTTGGTTCTTCAAGACAGCATTTTTCTCTGTAACAGTGATGAAGCTTGAACTATCTGAGGGGCCCTGTCAGTAGGACCAGGATCTATCCGTGGAGCGAGAGCCCATTCCCTATGGTGGGATGCCATGCTCAGCCTTAATGTGGGGGAAGGGGTTTAGTCCTGCCCAAATTAATATGCTAGACTTTGTTGACTCCCCATGGGAGCCCTTACCAATTGGAAGGAGTGAATGGGGGTGGGCTGGGAGGAGGCAAGGAGGGCAAGAGGTGGGGTGGGAGGAAAAACTGCAGTTGGAATGTAAAATAAAATTAAAAAATAAATAAATATTTTCAAAAAATGTTCATGGTCTCTAGCAATTAGGGAATGCAAATCAAAACTCTTTGAGAATTCATTTTACCCCAGCAGAATGACAAAGATCAACAAAACAACTAACTACCAATTCTGGAGGTGTGTGGAAAAAACAGACCCCTCATTCACTACTGGTGAGATTGTAAATTGGTGCAACCACTCTGGAAATCAGTGTGAAGAATTACCAAAAAGGTAAGAATAAATCTATCATATGACCCAGCTATACCACTCCTTGCATATACCCAAAGGACTCAGAGGACTACTCCACAGATACTTGCTCAGCTATGTTCATTGCTGCTCTATACACAATCATGAGGAAACAGAAACAACATCAAGGGTCCCTCAACCAATGAATGGATAAAGAAAATGTAGTACATATATACTATGTACTACTATTCAGCTGTAAAGAAAAATGAAATCAAGAACTTTGTACATAAATGGATAGAGCTATAAAAATTATATCGAGTGAGGTAACCCAGACTCGGAAAGACAAAAATGCTGTATATTCTGTCATCAGAGGCTACTAGCCCCAAATCTTCAGATGTGAGTACATATCCTGGAGTAACTGCAGAAACCAGAAAAGTAAAGAGGGACCATTGCTGGGACTGGAAAGCAATAGAGAAAGGATGGAGTGGGGCAGGAATGGAGAGGCCTCTCATTAGAGAGGGGCACGGAGATAAATACAGACACATAGAAGAGGGGGAAATAACAATAAAAACATCTGAAAAGGTCGTAATAAATTATACTATTAACTATCTATCTTTAAAAAAACCTGTAATACAAGTAAGTCAGCATGTTATATACCAACATATACATATGTTATATATTGTTTAAATGAAATTTTCTCATCTGGTCTGACAATACTTCTTTCAAGAGCCAAATACATATGACAAAAATTCAGTAGCAGGCATGAGTTGTCTTGAGTTGTTCATCAGGGCTGTTGTCCAAGAGACTCCCAAAATAGTACAAGTTACTGATATTGCCCATGTTTTCCCCCTAAAGGTGGAAGATAAATCCCTATTGCTGAAGACACCATGTACTTCAGACATGGGACTTAGAGGATCCTGAGCTGGAACTGACCTGAATGCCTCCTCCCTGAGGACTCCCAGAAGGCACCATGAAAGTTTCCTAAGGAGGGAAACAACCAGCAAACCTATCCATCTATGACAACAATGAAACCACAACAAACTACCTACATGGCAGGGTGTCACCATACCCTGGAGGTAATCAAAAGCTTTCTAAATGGACTTCCCACTTAACAAGAGGGAAATCATTCCTGGCACTAGAAACCTAGCCAAATACCCAGGGCTAGTGAAGCCATGGATCCTAAAGGAGAACCTACAACCATCACTCAACAAAACCAGCACAATTCTTAACTACGTTCTAAATACTTTTCCCTATATTATCTCTCATCAAGCAAGTGGGGAGACTTGAAGCAGACCTTCATAAATTTAGTCAACTGATCTTTGACAAAGGAGTAAAGGTATTCTTTGAGACAGTAGTGAAACAATGAGACATTCATGTGAAAAATATTTAATGCATATATAGACCTTTCTTTTTATAATAATTAGCTGAAAACAGATCATGGACCTAAATGTAAGTCACAAAAGTATAAAACTCACATACAAAAACATCAAAGAAAACATATATGACCTTGAATACATGCATTCCTTTTTAGATAGAATAGTATATGCATTTTGGCATATGAGGCTCTTGAATTTCCATGCAGGGCCTGAGAAAGCTGGAAAAAAAAAAAGAGGATACAGCTCCCTGAGCCTATAGTTCATGATCCTAGAGAAGTTAAGTAACAAGGTGAACCCTAAGGAAAACACACATAGATCCATCTGGAAAGTTGAAATAGACAAAGATCACCAGACAAAATGGGAACATAGGAGTGGGGGGAGAAGAGAGGGTAGAAAGGGAAGAGGAGGGGAGAAGGGGAGGGGTGAGGAGAACTTGAGGAAATGGGATTGTTGAAAAGGAGGAAGGACAGAGATGAGAGCAAGGAAAGAGATATCTTGATTGAGGGAGCCATTATGGGGTTAGCAAGAAAACTGGCACTAGAGAAATTCCCAGGAATCCACACGGGTGACCCTAGGTAAAACCCTAAGCAATAGAGGAGAGACTGCCCAAACTGGCCTTGCCCTGTAGTCAGACTGATGAGTATCTTAAATATCACCATGAAGCCTTCATCCAGCAACTGATGGAAACAGAGGCAGAGAACTGCAATGAAGCACTGGGCTGAGCTCCCAAAGTCCAGTTGAAGAGTGGGAGGAGTAAGAATATGAGCAAAGAGGTCAAGACCATGATGGGGATACCCAGTGAAACAGTTTACCTGAGCTAATAATGGGAGCTCACCAACTCCAGCTGGACAAAGAAGGAAACAGCATAGGGCCAAACTATAACCTCTGAATGTGGGTGACAGTTGCATGGCTGGGGCAGACAGAGGGGCCACTGGCAGTGGCACCAGGATTTATCCCTACTGCTAGTACTGGCCTTTTGAGAACCCATTCTCTTTGGATGGATACCTTGCTCAGCCTAGATATAGTAGAGAGGGCCTTGGACCTTCCCCAAAGCAATGTGCCTTACCCTCTCTGAGGAGTGGATGGGGGTGGGATGGGGGTTAAGTGAAGGGCATGGGAGGAGGGGAGTGAGTGGGAACTTGGAGTGGTATGTAAAATGAAAAGAGATAGTTTGTTTTCTTTTAAAAGAATAAAAAAGAGTTTCTGCCTGTTTGTGAGCCCCCCTTGAGAAGCCAGTACATTGGGTAGGAACTAAAAACGAAGTAAAAACACCTCTCATAGCATAAGCATCAGCACTCTAGAGCTATAGGAGGGTTGAATGCAGTTCCTGGTCAGAAGAACCTCCAACCAGGCTATGAGCTTTAGGCTTGGCTCTCACAAACCTAGAAGCAGGCAGAATCAGCCGAAAGCCTAGCAGAGGATCCAGGTGTAGCTTAGCAGTTTTAGGTTTGCACATATGGTCATAAAGACTAGAAACATGCAGTAAAAGAGGTCCAGGCAGGGAAAAACCCCTCTAAACAGGTTCCAGTGTGTTTTATAATGTGCACAGGCTTAAGAAAGAAAGAATATGGATATAGACAGTCATAGAAAGACAAATAGTTTTAAAAAATAATAAGGTATTTCAAAACATAATATAAAAGAAAAAAGCCACGTAAGATGAGAAACACAAGGTGTCTGGATCCTATATAGTATTGTGTTGATTCTGAATTTTTTGAATGCTGATGAGGAAATAACTACTGGCAAATATGGGCTTGTGAAGAGGACTGCAAAAATGAACCAACTTAGATACAGTAGGGCTATCTTAACTTTAAAAAAGAAGTCAAAAATGCATTTGTCAAATGGAAGTTAAAAATGCTTTGGGAAAGTGTTTTTGCTTTTGTTCCCACAGGAGACGAGAGGCTGTGGATCCCTTCAGGAATGATATGGATCAGGCTTGATAAAGGGAGATCTCCTGAATCTTGACAAGTTATATATATATATATATATCAACAAAGGTAATAGCTGGTCTTCTCAGCACTTGGCCATTATCTCAAATTTTCTCAGGAACCCTTAAAGATGCCTTTGCCCACAGACAGCAGGAATCAGTTTGGAGAACGTGATACCCACCCTTCCCAAGAAGGGTGTATGGGAGGTTGTTGGTTATTTGGTGGTTTATGGATGTTTGTTATCATTTAGGAGAATATAGTTTATTAATACAAATTTAAAGTTATTTTGTTATACTGCATATATGTTTCTACTCTTGTTTGGGGATTATGCTTATGCAGCTCATTTTAAAAATGCAATGTAGAAATGAAGTTAGTAGTTAATCTATGGTGATCAGACTTGTAGTCACATTAGGCATGTTTTCAAGATCATACAGAGATATATTTTCCATAGATAAATGGTCTTCAAACACTTCAAATACCTATGGAATATGGCATTTAAAATGTTTTGTTAACATAGGGATTTTCATTAAAATGTGACACATCTGCTCCTGGAAGCACCAATTTACTTTATAAAAGGATGATGGGCATTGAAGGAACTCCATAGTAGTTTGCTTTCATTGTGGCAAGGTAATCAATTTGGGCAAGAAACTTCTTTTGCCTTGATTGCTTTACAGTATGATATATAAATTGGAAATGCAGGACCCTCAGGAAGGTGACTGCTGAACTTTGCCAAAACAAAGGTGGGATGGTCCTTCAGGGTTCCTGCTTCACAAAGAGTCTGCCAGACATTCTGCAGAGCACAGAGGAAAGAGGCTTACAAACTGTCAGTACAAGGCAGGACAGTCCTTCCTATTTTCTGCTTCACTGAAAAGTCTGCCAGATACTCTAGGCCTGTATGATGAAGATGGATGTCCCAACATTGCAGAGGAACTTTGGGTTACTGTCCAGGCAGTCAGATGTCTCTGTCATTTCTAGAGTTTTGGAAGTTGCTTGCAATGTACTTCCTGTTTACTTAGGTAATATTATATCCTTCAGGGTCTTTGATGGAGCTAAAGACTAAATAATTAGAGGTATAGTTTTCCTTAGCTATGACAGAAAGTAAATTATGTATAAAACTTTGGAATCACTAAGATAAGATAGATAATGGAGTATTTTCTCTGAATTCGCTAAATACAAATGGACTGAATATTGTAAATGTAATTCTTACTTGACAACTGCTTTTGTTGTATACAGTTTTACTATGTTAAAGTTAAAACCATTCAAAAAATTTTTTTTTACATTTCCTCCCCTTCTCCCAGTCCCCTCCCGCTCCCCCCACCCTTCTTCCCTCCCCCTGCTTCCTTAAAAGAGGGCATGGTGCCCTGCCCTGTGGAAAGTCCAAGGCCCTCCCCCTCTATCCTGGCCTAGGAAAGTGTGTATCCAAATAGACTAGGTTCCCAAAAAGATAATACATGCAAAAGAGATAGGTCTTAGTATCATTGTTGATGGCTTCTCAGTGTGCCCCCATTGGCAGCCACATTCAGAGAGTCCGGTTTGATCATATGCTCGTTCAGTCCCAGTCCAACTGGATTTGGTGAGCTCCCATTAGTTCAGGCACACTGTCTCAGTATGTATGTGTGACAAAAGAATAGGCTGATTCTTCTGGGATTCTTTATTTAAAATAACAAGATACAGATGACATCAGTGGAGAAATAAAATGCAGAGTTATAGATTCTGAAAGTCAGCAGATTTGCAAAATAAAACCAAAGTAAGACAGGACAGGGAATGAAGAGAGTGAGCCAGAGTCACACACAGTAGGATGCAATACAACATTAGTAACAGAAAAGAATCTCTGTGCAATCCTCATGCAGTCCCTGATGTAGAAGCTGGTGAGTAAGGAGCAACACAATTGTGGAGTTTTTGTTTTTGTTTTGTGTTTGTGTTTTTATTTTTCCTGTGTGTACTCCAAATGTCTTCAGCTCGTCCATAGTTACGAGTAATCTACAAATCAGCCCAAATTTCTGGAGATTTAAAAAATTAAAGAAAATTCATTTTTACTGGAGATATATTATCTCAAAAGCCCACTTAAATTAGAAAAGACTATAGACAGCAATCTGTTTTTAGAGAGATCAGTTTCTCCTATGGGGGAAAAAGACACTGATATAGTTGGAGAAATATGAAAGTGTCTACTTTAAGTATGTCTACTGAAAGTGAAAGATATCACTTTCATTTTCTGTGGTACTTTCACAGAAAAAAGTGACATTTTCACACCTTAAAACAAACTATTTCTGCTAATTATATGAATCTATATGGTTAAGCTTCAGTGAAATTCCATTATCCATATTTATTTTAACTGATAAGAAAAGAGGTTCTTCAAATACTTCTGAGAGAGCATATATCCATCTAGTGTCATTTAATTAGTTGTGAAATGTTTTCTAAGATAGCTATTTGAATTTGTGATATAAGCACTGAAAGTTTAGAGCTAAAATATGTTTAAGGGGGGAAGAACATGTTTCTTTATGACTGTTACCCTTTAAGATATGAATAAATGAAACAAGAAGGTGTTTTGTTTTGTAGAGCTGGTGTGCTAACTCAGAAAGTTTTCAATAAATCTCTATTTGCTTTGCTGCAAAAAAAAGAGTAAAAACCAACCAACAACAATGCATGGTATATTGGAGCAATGCTTGATAAACTAGGCCACTTTAAAATCAAAAACTCCTATTTTTCACAATTCAGTCAGTATCAAGACAATAAAGACAAGCCACAGATTGGTAGAAAATACCTGAAAAAGACACATCAGATAAATAACTGACATCTAAAGTATATAAAGAATTCATAAGACTCAACATAAAGAAGACAACTTAATTAAAACTGGGCCTAAAGAACTAGACATGGGGGTAAGGGGTGGGAAGGAGAATTGGGGTTGGAATGTAAAATGAAATTTATATATATATATATATATATATATATATATATCTTGTAGACTAGTGAACACTTTGAGGTACTGGGATGATGGTTAGCCTGGAGAGGGCAAGAACACCCTATACTGCCTAGTACTTTGTGCCATGTATATGTTTCATCCAGCTCTTCCTGAACTAACAATTTATAGTAAACTGTAAAATAAGTCAACTGTTTCTCTGAGTACTGCTAGTCAGACTAGCAATTATTGAATTTGGAAAAGGGGACCTTGGATTTCCTGTCTGGGCCAATCAGAAATATTTGAGGCCTGGATTTGCATTAGCATGTGAAGTAGGGGCAGTTTTATAGGGCTGAGCCCTTTAACTTGTGAAGATTGGACTTCATGGTGTCATTTGTTGGCACTGGAATCAGGACAAGTATTTGTTAGACTGTCTTGGCTCATAGGAATATGGTTTGAATAGAGAAAAAAATGAAAGGACCTTGAGACCTGGGTAGTCACATGGCCACTCAAGGCATGGAATAGCAGCTGATTTGTGCTTAGTAAAAGTTACCATTGGAATTTAGAATGGTTCCAATTCCCAGAGAGTTGGTTCATTAGATCCACAGGAAATGAAAATTAGTAAGTGAAGGGTGACATATTCAGTCCATTGCATCAGTATCTGTAATAGCTAGATGGAAAATAAAGAAGTTATTGTAAATGTAAAGAATTAGGGCCTAGGTTCACTTGGGAAGGTACAGCAGTATAAAGGTTGATAGATTAAGGCAGAAATGTGGATGAAAATTGGAATGTTGACACAGACTTTGTATAAACAAACTGTGTATCATTTACCTAAATGCTTCATGCAAGTGGATACTGTTGGACTGGGAAATGCCTCTCCTCCTAGTGCTATAAAATAAAGATACATCAATGGAACCAAAACCTGTTAGTACTACGCTAATGGAAACTAATCTTAGAAATGTAAAGGGTCATGGGATGAAGGTGAAAGTTTGGAGGAGGCCTAATATATTTTGATAGGCTTTTCATGGTTATGTCTCTTTTACTTGATTGCAGGGTAAGTTTGAACATTGCAATCTTACTGAGGAATATCTCTTTTACATACTATTATAAAACAAAAGACATGTAAATCTACTATTGTTAGTTGGATGGGCTAAATGGGACACATGAAGGCATATATAAGCTTGCTATTGGAAATTAATGGAAACTGTCCTATAAATAAAATGCACAAAATCTTCTCCAAAGCTGAAATACCCACAATGTCTCAGGTGATGTTGGAAAAATATCCTAATAGAGTGGATAATGCTCAGACGGAAGCGTTTTTACACACACTCAAACACACACACACACACACACACACACACACACACACACACACACACACACACAC
>PVIU01034667.1:0-11087 GCA_004026605.1 Ondatra zibethicus | reverse complement strand
GAGAACCCACAAACAATGACACCAGGACCTATCTCTTCTGCATGTATTAACTTTTTGAGAACCGAGTCTTTTTGAATGCACTCCTTCCTAGGCCAGGAGGGATGGGGGTGGGCCTTGGACTTCTAACAGGGCAGAGCACCATGCCCTCTTTCAAGGAAGAAGGGGGAGGGAGGAGGGGTGGGGGGTAGTGGGAGGGGACTAGGAGAAGGGGAAGAAAGGAAAAAAATTTTATTTCTTTAATTATGTTCTTGAATGGAAAAAATAAAACAAAACAATGTAAAAAAAAGTGACTGAACTGTCTTTGAAATTTCCAGCTTCATGGAAGATTCTGCTGCATACTATGGGCCTGTAGGCTGAAGATGGATGCCCCAATAGTGCAGAAGAACTTTGGGTAAATGTCCAGGCAGCAAGATGTCTCTGTCAATTCTAGAGTTTTGGAAGTTGTTTATAATGTGCTTCCTGTTTATTTAGGTAATATTATATCCTTCTGGAGTCTTTAATGGAGTTGAAGAATAGATAGTTATAGTTTTCCTTTGTTATGATAAAAGATAAAATAGATATAAATAATGTAACTGTAATTCTTGCTTGATAACTGTTTTGTTATATGTAATTTTACTATGTAAAAGTTAAAGCCTTCCTTTCCTTTTTAAACAGAAAAGGGGAAATGATGTAGGAGGTCCTTCTGTTTGTATGTTGCTTTCATTGGTTAATTAATAAAGAAACTGCTTGGCCTGATAGGGCAGAACTTAGTTAGGAGGAGAAGAGAGAACTGAATTCTGGGAGGAAGAAAGCAGAGTGAGAGAGCTGCCATGGAGACGCCAGGTCAGACATGCTGAATCTCTCCTGGTAAGCCACGACCTCATGGTGAACACAGATTAATAAACATGGGTTAAATCAAGATGTAAGAGTTAGCCAATAAAAGGCTAGAGCTAATGGGCCAGGAAGTGTTTTAATTAATACAGTTTCTGTGTGATTATTTCAGGTGTAAGCTAGCCAGGCGGCCAAAACAAGGGGCCCTGCTCCCTGTAACAACCCTAACCATTCCCTCACTTGATTCCCCACTTCCAGACTCTGAGGAGGAGAACTGGGAAGAGCTGGTTTGTACTCCCAACAGAGGAATGGAGGTCAGAGGTTTGGTTCATTGAGGAAGAAAATAAGCCTCTCATGCCTTGATATCAAGGGAAGACTTATGAGTGATGGTGTCATTTGTAAGAAAATAAGGCATTTCTTAGAACTGCCCAAATTCAAATACTTCCTTTAAGAACGCACCAGCAGAATGAGTCTGGAGAAGTCACTGAGGCTCTTACCTTACTTTTATGATCTGTAGAATAGAACTAATAATACAGAATTAAGAATTTAAAAGCATTTGAAAAGAATTTTGCATAGTGCCTAACACAGAGAAAACAATCAATAAATGTCACTTATTTCATGGTGTAACTCAAATGTCAATAACTTTTTAGGCAAGTTTTTGGCAGCTTTGGGGCCCATTACTCCTCCCCTTTGGAAACACACTGCAGAAGCAGCCAGTCCGAAGCATGACTGTTGAGCCACGATTCAGTCAGCAGAGACTCAGACCCTTTCATCATCAAACTTCGTGATCAACACAGCGCTGGAGCCCCCACATAGACATCACATGCACAAGACAGATAGGGCATGACTACCATTATCGTTTCTCCCAAAAGTCCTGCATCCCTTCTGATCACAGATCACTTGGCATAATTTAGCCATGAACAACCTAAGAAATGCCTGTGCATTGAGCACAACTGTCCCATAAGAACCAGGAGACAATGAGCACACTAGCAGGCGTGGGAAGACTTGGGCACAGATGTATTGTGGTATTGTTCTCTTTTATAGAATCTAGCAGTCTAGGAAAGGGAGTGACCACAGCCAGTGATTCTGGAAGTCACCAGTGTAGCAGGTGGTGACAAACATCGGATGAGCCATAAATCCAAGAGATCTTCTGTGACTGCAGAAAACATTTCCCTGTGTGTTTAGAAATTTACAAAAAGAGCCAGGTAGTGGTAGTGCACACCTTCAATCTCTGAAGGCAGAGGCAGGTGGATCTCTATGAGTTTGAGGCCAGCCTGGTCTACACGGTGAGTTCCAGGACAGTCAGGGCTACACAGACAAACCCTGCCAAAAAAGAAGGAAGAAGGAAGGAAGGAAGGAAGGAAGGAAGGAAGGAAGGAAGGAAGGAAGTCTCTAATCCAGCAAACTGTATGCAATAAGTATAAACAGTGCCTTTATAGCAGACCTACCTTATTCAAATACTTTTTTAAAAACTCAAAAGTACATGAGCAGGAAAGTCTTGGAGGACTAATGTGAGTCTCCTAGAACTGGGATCATGCGGTAGCAGTGACCACCCAGACCTGCAGGCTCATACCTGGCCTGCTCTCATTCAGTCTGTGTGGGGTCCACGCTGATCGTCTGTATGTCTACCAAGCACACAGGTGCAGCAGGCCATGCATCAGAGGCGCTCATGCCATGGAGCTCTCTGCTGGCTGCTCTTTGGAACTACACAGAGGGTCTGTGCTTCAGCTGTAATGGCCTTGCTAACACTGGCTGTAGAAAATAGGCGGGGTGGGGCAGTGACCCCAGAAAACACTAGAGCCATCTTCTTTCTTTAAGAATTTATTTGCACCTACTTCTCATTGTCCATATGTGCTTCTGAGCACATGCATGTACACCAAAAGTGTGCAGGTGCCTACACAGGCCAGAATAAGACCTCAGATGCCCTGGAACTGCAGTTACCGATGGTTGTAAACCAACCAGTATGGTTGCTGGGAATAAAACCCAGGTCTTCTGCAAGAGAAGCAAGTGCTCTTAACCACTGAGCCATCTCTGCTGGAGGCACTTTTATCTTTTCAAAATTCACTTTAACACTAATTTTCTAAAGAAGCTTGTTTGTTGCTAGTTAGTTAGTTAGTTTGTTTGTTCGTTTGTTTTTCAAGACAGGGTCTCTTTGGTAGCCTTGGCTGTCCTAGAACTAGCTCTGCAGACTGGGCTGTCCTTGTACTCATTTCTCACCAACGCTCATCTTCATCCACTTTTCTGTTGCTGTAACAGTGCATCTGAGATGCAAATTATTTAAAAAAGAAGAAGAAAAAGGAAAGAAAAGAAAGAAGAAAGATGCTTATTTGAGCTCACAGTTCCAGAAGACAGGAGATCTGAGACTAGATGGCCACATGCAGCACAGTCCTTGTGGCACTTCGGCTCACAGTGACAAAAGAAGAGGACAAGCAATTATATTCACTGTGGTGCAGGGGAGGAGAAACAGACTCACATTTACAACAACCCATTCCCATAAATTCCGCTGGAGCAGCATGAGCCTTTCATAAGCTAATACCGTCCCTTGGGCTGTACCTCCCAGCACCACTGCACTGGGAATCCAGGTTCCAGTGCTTGAGCCTTGGAAAGCTACATTCAAACATCAGGAAGGCTTTGTCATGGCTCAGTCCTCATTCAGAAAGAAAGAAGCAAGGGAAGGAAGTTGGGGGACGAGACTAGATAGAGGAAGGGAAGTAAATGAAGAAGCATAAAGACCATCAGTAAATAGTTGCGTTGACTGGAGACCTTGCAACCCCATCCAGGGATGAAGCAAAGCACAGACAGGGCTGGCCCACCATTCCTGTGTTAAGTAACCAGGAGGATAGTCTGCACAATCGCATTCCTGCAGCACAGAGCACGGTGCAGTTTCTGGGCTGGAGGACATAATAAAAGAGCTTCCTAGGCAAGATGGTGAAGAACTCGGAACACTTGGGAGTTTGCATTAAGGGCTGGACTTGATCCCTGCTTTCAGCTGTTTCCTCCTTGACGGCACCCTGCCGTCCCAACAGAATATTTCCCTGGCGAGTGTACAGAGTAGGCAGTACGGACATGCATGATCTGCCCAGCGCTGAGCCCTCCTCTCCACAGAGAAAGTCTAGAGACTGAACTGCTACACATGAGTGAGACAGCAGTGCCTCAGTTAGCTGCTGACGGCCAGATGTCATTGTCCTGGGGACAGAGACAAGCTTCAGATCTACTGACAAAGGAGAGTTACATCAGTGTGAGAGAAATGGTGAAAACCAATCTCAACAATGGGGACCAGAGTTTACGCCCCACCCAGTGGCTTAAATTATTGAACCAAGTCTACTGATCTGTTAGCCACCTGACTAGAGGGACATGCCTGCAGATGGCCAAAGGCTGTGACTTGCTTGGTTGCACTCATGGTCAGTCTCAGGAGCAACCCCACTTTCTGCAGCTGGCCTCTCCCAGGCTGCCTGTCACTCCGCTCTCTTTCCTCTTTCATTCTCCTAAAGCGGCCATGACCAGCCTCAGTGGCATGCTTGTTTGCTTGTTTGTTTTAAATCACCTGGGGAATTTTTTGAATCATTGATGCCACCTCTGGAGCTTCTGATTTTACTAAGCTGGGATATGAACGGGCTGTCAGGACTGTCTAAACTCCCCCAGTGACTGTGATGTGACGCTAGGTGGAATTCACTGCCCCAAAGTATTTTTAACAGGACCTTCTTGTTCACTCAGACTCTTACTAAAGTTTTAGGAGTTTAGAAAAGCATAATTCCAGCAGAAGATGTAAGGAAGAAACCTTTCAAATCTATTTTGAATAATTGTGTCTTTAAGACACAAAATTCTTTAGTCTATCCCCTCCTTTGGAAAATTCTTTCTGTTTTGAAAGAGGTAAGCGTAAACTTCAACTTAATTTCATCCCAGAACTCCTCCCCTTTCCTAAAGACCCCTCTCTCCTGCTCTTACCCCAGCATTTAATGCTGGTGCTTGTGGCATTTGCAGTTGGGCCATAATCTAAACCCCTGCAGGAGTGAGTTATTGGGGGGTTCCTGGGACAACAGGGAGGATCTGTAGTGGGCCAGCCAGAAGTCTGGGATCAGGCTGGGTATTACCAGGACATTTTACCTGGTGGGAGAAACGGTCAACGGTGTGGATAGGTATCTTATACAAGATTTCAGGATCTCCGGGTAGCTGGCCATCTTTTCTTCCAGGTGACAAGAGATCAGGCAGGAAAGCACAGGAAGCCCCACCCCCCAGTATTCCAAAATTAGGTGCTTCCACTCTCTGATCTTTGTTGCTACTCCAGAACTTCCTACTCCCCTCCCCCTACCCCCACTATTCAGCCCAAACCAACAGCAGGATATGACAGTCCCAGTGATGAGCAGGCAAAGAGGAGACTGGCTACTGTGCTTTGAAGATTGACTTTGTGTTTTGAAGACTTTACTAGGGGCTGGTACAGTTGGTAGGGCCCTTAGCCAACATGCACCAAGTCAAGGGATCAATCGCCAGCACCATCTAAACCCAGGATAATTTTAAAGGGTTGAAGGACACAGTATATTCATAAAGGAAATCAAAGATGAGACAGGTAAATGGTGAAGTAGCCTATTACTGGATTTGAAGAATTCACATGGTTAAAATGTACATTACCACCCAAAGTGAGCTACAGACTCAATGGAAGGCCTTCTGTGCAGACATATACAAAACCATTCTAAAAGTCACATACAGTCACTGCACAGCATAATAACTACAGTAGTCACAGAATTTGTTAAGAGAAGGGGGCTGGAGAGTTGCTGGGTGGTTAAGAGCACTGCTGCTCTTTCAGAGGACCTAGGTTTAATTCCCAGCACCCACATGGTGGCTCACAACCATAGCTCCTGCTCCAGGGGCTCTGATGTCCTCTTCTGACCTTTGGCACCAGGCACAGACATGTATGCCACCCAAACACCTATGTAACATGAGGGCCGGCTTGTTGGGATTTATGTCCTCCCCGTTTCCCACAGCCGTTTACCCCCCAGAGAAATCACACAGAGAGGTCTATATTAGTTTATAAACTGATTGGCCCATTAGCTCAGGCTTTGTATTAGCTCTTATAACTTATATAGCCCATTATTCTTATCTATGTTAGCCACATGGCTCAGTACCTTTCTCAGCGGGGCAGGTCACATCCTGCTTCTTCGGTGGTCTGTGCAGGAGTGAGGAGGAATGGGCTTCCTCCTTCCCAGCATACTCCTGGTTTCCTCGCCCCGCCTCTCTTTCCTGTCTGGTTCACCCGCCTATACTTCCTGCCTGGCCAATTAGCGTTTATTTAAATCATGATTGACAGAATACAGACAATTATCCTGTACCACTTCTCCCTCTTTTTTTTTAAACAAAGGAAAATATCCATAGTCCATTTTTGGGGAATGTGGGTGTAGTATTCCAGACTACTTCCACCTGGTTGGGGGCGCTGATAATCTTATGGGGACCTAAAGAAAATTTAGAATTATGATCAAGTCCTGACTGGAGTATCCTGTGAGTCTTGGTCATCTCAGGCAGCAGTCTTGAATCTGTTGTGGATGTAGAACTCTGATATCTGGGAAATGTGTTCCTACTGGAGATTTCTCAGGGGGTCTTCCTTGATCAAACCTGATTTCTCTTAATTCAGAATGAATCCACAGCCTCTCATTTCCTGTGGAAACAAAAGCAAAATCTTTTATCCAAAGTAACATATATTTGACTTCAATTTTGAAGGCAAGGTATTTTCAAAATACCTATCTTGGATTAATTCAGCAGCATTTATAAGCAAATATCTTTTAGCAGCTGTTGCTCCTTCCTCAGCATTCAAACAATTCAAAGAGAGCATAATAGCATACAGTATCAAGATTCTCTGTGTATTCTCCATCTTTATGCGGCTTTATTTTAAGCTCTATTTATTTTATTTTTACTTTCAACTTTTGGCTTTTTGAGACAGGCTCCCTGTGTATCTTTGTCCTGGAACTCCCTCTGTAGACCAGGCTATCCTTGAACTCACAGATATCTGCCTGTCTCTGCCTCCCCAGTGCTGGGATTAAAGGTGTGTGCTACCACACCTTGAACTCACAGAGATCTGTCTGCCTCTGCCTCCCAAGCTTTGGGATTAAAGGTGTGTGATACCACACCTTGAAGTCACAGAGGTCACTCTACCTCTGCCTCCCAAGTGTTGGGATTAAAGGTGTGTATAGCCACACCCAACTACTCTCTTTCTTTCTTTTTTACTTTAAGAACTTTAACCTTTAGCCTGCATATATTTTTAACACACTGTAAACCATTTAGAGGTTTTCTTTGTCTTTGAATCTCTCTTTACTGTATATCTCTTTTTTTCTGACTACACGAGTCTTTAATTTAACAAGCAATATGGGTAGGATGAAAGCCGTGGCTTTGACGGCCGGATCCAGCCAATTTCTTAGGTTTCTGAGATTTCAGCCTCATGGCTGAGGTACCGGCTGTAGCTACATTTATTGCCACAACTCTATGGTATTTCAAGGTCCCTGCCAGCAAGCAAGCTGCAGCATTCTGCTCACAAACCACATTCCAATGCTCCGTAGTTGGACCGCCTGCCTGAAAGAGTCAGAGTTTGCCCTGGCAGGATGGCTGCCATTTTAAAATGGCACAGCTTTCTTCCTGCTATGGCTGAGAACCGAAAAGCCACAGTCAGCTTTCATCAACACTGTGTAAGTGTTCGGGGCAGGACCTCTTAACAGAGCTGCAAGGTTTTACAGCCAAAGCTGAGTCAGGAAGCCTCTCTTAGATGAGAGTGCTTGCTTGCCTCTAGCAAGCAGAGAAGACCCGAGAAATTGCTGCTACCAAGAAAACATGCTTTACTCTATTCTTTCCCAAGCTTTCTCAGGCTTTCTGTGGATGCAGTTATCCATGTTGGGTGCCATTTTGTAACATGAAGTGCCTGCTTGTTGGGGTTTATGTCCTGCCTGTTATGAAGGCATAAGTCAAAAACAATCCCACACCTGTTTGGAACTGTGATTAATAAAATGGTTATTTATTTAAGGGGAAAACTTACAGATCACCATCCCAGACAACAGCTCTCTGCATGATCAGGAACGAAGTCTAACAGCCAGAAGCTGGAAGCAAGAGAGTGAGCACATGGCTACCGCTGCTTTTTAAAAACAAAAGAGACCACACCCCAGTGGGCTGGTATCTTAAAGGCTATTGGCTGAAGGAGCAGAAGTAGCTCCCACAGCACACATAAACCAATTGATTAAAGAAAAAGAATTTTCTTCCTTGTCTATGAAAATTTGTTAAGAGAAGATTTTAAACATTCTTACCACTGGAAAGAACAGGTATGTAAAGCACATATTAATTAGGTCAATAGAGACAAGATAACATAATTTGCATGATAAATATATACACATTTTCCTTTACAGTTTTAGGATTTTTTGTTACATGGGGGAGGAGGCATGAAGATTAGACCACAGTACACATTATGAAGGTCAGAGGACAACTTGCAGGAAGTGGTTTCCTTCTTCTACAGTGTGGGTTCCCAGGTCCTAACTCAGGTCCTCAGGCCTGATTGAAGGCATCTTTCCTTACTAGTGATCTTGAAGGCACAGAATATGGGAATTTTAGTCATAAATTTTCAAAACTAGTATGATTAAAATATATTTTATATGGAACAATTAGACCACACATAGCCAAAGTAACATTGGCCTTTTTTTAATGTACTCTACCAACTGAGGTACATCCCCAACCCATGATTTGGATATGTTTAAATTATAATTTAATAATAATAAAGATAAAATGAAACTGTAAAGTATAGAGAAAAATCTTCCACAGTACTTTTAAAACTAAGGTAGGGTTTGGAAGGTCCAGACATACCTATCTACAACCCTTTCTCTCTGCTCATAAAGGTGAGCCCCACTATCTCACCGTGCATCTATCCATGCATGCATGGATGCATGCATCCATCCACCCACACATGCATACATACCCCCATGCATACATGCATTCATCCCTCTATCTACACACACACACACATGCAGACATACATACATACACCCATACATGCATCCATACATACATACATACATACACACGCATCCACACACACACATCATAAGTATGCCGATTCATCCTTCTATCCATCCATCCATCTGTTGTGGAATAATCTTTTTGTAAAGATGTGTCTTTGCCAAAGCACCTTCTGATTGATTTGATAAAGAACTGAATGGCCAATAGCTAATCAGGAAGATGATAGGCAGGTCTTCTGGGCAGAGAGAAAGGAAAAGGAGATGAATGTAGGTGCAAAAGGGTCACCAAAGGACACGGGGAAGAAACAGGAGGTGCAAGATGGAAAAGAGGGAAAATGTAGATTAATATAAATAGGTTACTTTAAGTTATAAGAGCTAGTCAGAAACAAGTCTAAGCTAAGGCCAAGCTTTTATAATTCATAATAAGTCTCTGTCATTTTTTGTGAGCTGGCAGCCCAAAGAAAAATCCGTCAACATCTATCCATCCATCCATCTCACTCACTCACCTACCCATCCACCCATCCATTATCCATCCAACCATCCATTCATCTACCCACCCATGCATCCATCCATCCATCCATCCATCCACTCATTCATTCAGTAAATTCAGTATTGAAAGTCTCCAGTATGGTAGGTGCTACTTTAAGTGACAGAACTGTGGAAAAGACAAACCAGCCAAAGACATACAGTAAGAAACTCATCAAAAAGTGTGTATTGTCATTTCTGCAGTCAGATACTGCAGTGCCATGGAGAGGAATGGGATGACTGTTTTAATAAAGGTTGTCAAGGAAGACCTCATGGGAAAAGAAAACTTGGAACACATCCCCATCTGAATTCGATTACAGGCATGTCTTAATCTGTCTTCTGATGCTGTAACAGAATACCACAAACACGAGCTAGTTTATGAATAGAAACTTGCTTGGCTCATAGTTGTATAGTCTAAGAAGTTCAAACACACGACATCTGGTAAGGGCCTTCTTGCTGTAGCATAACATTGCAGAAAAATGAGTGCCTCAAAGGGAGAAAATGAGGTAAACTCATCCTTTTTATCAGGAGCCCAGTTATGGAATAGCCATCCTGGTCTCCTAATGATGGTATTGATCCACCCCTCTGATGTTACAGTCCCCTCTGAGTTAATCACAAGGCTGTCGGATGTCAACACAGGTCTCAAAGGATGGACTAACTGAGAGAAGCAGTCTAGGTGGAGGGAGCAGCCAGTGCAGAGACTTAGTGGTGAGGGCCAGGGGGACACGCTCTAGAAATAGCAAAGCAGAGCAGCTAGGCAATGCGGGAGGGCAACTGGTGGGAAATGGGCTCAGAGAGGATACTTAAAGGCTCAGGAGCATCGTTCTGTAACTTGTGGCTTGATTCTGCCTGCGTGGAATAGTTCTAGAGTTCAGAAATAAATCTGTTCCCAGAGGGGGACATGGAACTGGGTAGATGTACTGCTCTGGCACAAGACCCAAGTTAGGTTCCCAGTATCGGCATCAAACAGCTCCCAACACCCTTTAACTCCTGGTACAGAATTTTCCATAGTCAATTCTCAGCATCTTTGGGCTGGAATGTGTTTTCATATCTGCTCACTAAATCAAGGCACAGATCACCTAACAACTGCCTACAAACGACTAGAGAGTTTTCCAGTTTCAGTACGGTTCTTTAAGTTGAGAATATGGCCACTTTGTTACAGAAAACAATTACTGGTAAATGCCAGCATAACAGTAAATGCAATGGGGAAATTTAAAACTCAGCTGTAAAGAAGCCTGGCATTACAGCCGACCAACTCCAAGTCCTGAAGCCTGCCCAAGCCCCCAGACCCATCTCCCGCTAACGGTTTTGTCCTTAGATGTGGCTGGTGCTTACTGGCTGGGGAAGGGTTCTAGGGCATGTAACACAGACACCTACAGACCCCTCACAACGGAGGGGATTCCCAAGGCCAGGATTTCTTCCTCCTTGGTCTCTTTGTGCCACCCCACTTGCCACCGTCACCCCCGCAGAGCGCTGCAACCCCCGAGATGAGGGGACTGCGCAGCTCTCATCGAGCTTAGCCAAGCCTTCCTTCGCAAGCAGAAGTTCAAAATGGCTTGCTTCTTTTTTTTTTTTTCTGTTTTATTTGTTGTTTTTTTATTATAACTACCTGAACATAACTAGGGAGTCAGCATGCCTTGGCTACACAGCAGTTTAAGGAATCAACTGTAGCAGGAATTCAGGAGACTGAGGTTGCCAGAGGCTAGTGTGCTGTGTTGATAATGTCCCTCTCACTCTGCTCTTTGAATGTGCAAGCTCCCTAAAACATTCCCT